>JADWOT020000595.1:0-225000 GCA_036345935.2 Taenia hydatigena | reverse complement strand
TCAATTGTTATCGTAAACACACAGAAATAGTAGCTTGACAGCTGTACAGGCACATCTTCACAGCCGCACAAAGCTGCAACACATGGAGTTTAGTAAGCGTAAAACACCTCGTGCAGGCGTGTGGATGTCGATGGTATGATGGTATGTAAATTAAATGCCCGTTTTGGCAATAGGGTGCCACGAAAACAAGAAACTTCTAAGCCTAACATGGGTGGTGAATTATTTTGCGCAGGCAAGGTGTGACCAACTTGAATATTATGTTCACATGAACAAACAAAATTAATAAAGTTAGTCGTTTTACGTGCGCTGTGCGTTAGTGACCGTGCTAGTATTGACAGTAATGAAGTTGATGCTGATGCACTCAGAGTAGAAGGACCAGCTTTGGACGCGATAGCCTGTTTCACTGCTATGTCCCATTGCCACGCAGCAAAACAAAATCAACAAAGTTTATTAATGGGCCACCAAAGCGACTCAAAATTGATTTTGGAGACACTTATACGAATGTAAAAAAACGTTCCGTACAATTCATGGCAAATTCAAGGAGGATTGAATTCTCCCTCAAGTGAGAGGTCTGAATGACACTATTTTTATGAGGCACAATCAACGATGGCATAGTGGTTGACACCCATTGGGATTGATTGTTTCAACTGCATTTAGCATATGGTTCAGGCTGCTGTCATTGCATTTAAGCAGTTGGACAAATTACCGAGTTGGTAAACGGAGCATGAAATTTAAGGTCGTTGAAATCACTGACCGCCTCGATCTTGTAAGCGGTCCACTTAAGCTTGCTTCTTTTACATGCTTACAACTCATTATTTCAAGTAAAGATCATTGGTCATTAGTCCATCCAGATAACCGTAAAAAAGACGTCAATGAAAATTTGTGGTCCCAACGTCCACCCCACTGCTTAATTTATCTGTGGCAATTGATTAGTGAACCGATCGGTCCGTGTAAACGACCGCTTATGAATCATTGAGCATCAACTTAAAACGGTGAAGAGCAGTCAAGAACCCAACTTGGTATATGGTAGGCCAGCATCAGAAAACACGCTAAACACCAAGATGGTGACGGTTGCAAGTAAAACCAGCTAAAAGGCCAATACGTTATATCTTTTTTCACCACATCAAAGATTACGCGTGGTAGGGGTGAGACTCCTCCCCTGCAGATACTCTTAACGGTGAAAGCTAATGCAGGAGATTAAGTGGAGGAGCCACGTCAACATCTTTATAAAGCTCTTTCAAATGAAGGCATATGCAGATAGATAGATGAGATAATACTCACCACTTCCATGGTGATCGCCAATCATGGAAAAATTACTTGTTCTTGCAGAACGCATGCTCACTGGATACCCATTTGGGGAAATGTCCTTGCCAGCTTCGACACGTGGTTTTTCCAACAGCAGTATGCACTCGCAATAAGCCATCTTATCAATGTTAAGGAACGGCAACAGACAAAAGTATGTAGGTCTTTGGGCTTGGTCATGACACAACGTGGATAAGAGAGCTTAGCAGAAGACAGTTTGCTGTGCATGGTATTGAATAGCCTCGGAAGCCTTTTGGAAGGAGATTCGCGAAGACCGTGGAAACAATAACTGACATAGATGCTTGTCTAGCCACGTCCACTGCTTGATGTGCTGACTCATGACAGTGGAGGATCGCCATGTGGAAAGCATCCACTTCGACTGTGGAACAGTAGTACAGAAGCTTACCAAGTCTGGAGCATCAAGGAATTCGCATATTCGTAATGGCAGTTCCGGTAAAAAAGCTGCAACCCTCTGATATTCGTTGTTTTTTGCCTAGATTTGTAAAAAATGCATGCGATCTAAGGTGAATTTGAAATTGGATGCACGAAATGTGAGAGCAAGTTAAAAAGTGGTAAGTAGCGATAATATGAGCATAAGAAAACAAGGGGAAAAAGGCGAAGTCAACTGAAGCCTATCATTGTTAGGCGATTTTTGCAGAACTTGACGGAGTGGCAGAGAACTTGAGGTTTACATAGCTTACAAATGGGGTCAGGGATCGGCACGACCTCGCATTGATGCCATCACGTTGGTCCTTTTCGTGTCGTTTAAAGCGGAACGTAACAAAATCGAATTGATAAACAGCAAAAATGAAACCAATGAATGAAGAACTCATATTCCTCGATCGTGGTTACAACTTTCTATAACAATAGCATCGATGCGGCGCCTTCCTTACTGACCGTTGCTACTTGTACCATCTGACGCGCAACCATTTCCTGGACTGTCGTTGCACGATCGAATGCAATATTCGCCAAAACCATGGTTCATATGCACATCATCCAAGCAGACGTCTGGTAGCTGCCATAAGATTATTTTGTTGTAAGGTGTCAAATCCGAGAGAGCCTTCCACCAAACTTGATTAGGAAGCTGGAATTTGTCCGAATGGGAGAAGCGATGGTACCTGCAAAAGCTGTCTTTGACAGTGTCACGCAGATTGCAGGTGACATTGTCCCTCTGTACATTTGATGAGCTCATCCAAAAGGTATTCAGGTCTTTTAGCAGACAGGCGACGAAAAATCATGCCTATTCATTTCTCAAAATTATTACTACCGATTGCGTTACCTCAAGAATAATTTGATTTAAAACTGCGTTTAGTCAAGCATCACATGCGTCAGACCGAGCGTATTGCACCTTAATCACACGAAGATAGCTGATAATGTAGATGCAGTCATTAGACGTGGTGTAAGGCGAATCGATGACCTCGGCGAAAGTCGAGTACTCAGGAGTTTTAGCAGAAGCCTTCTAACTCACAAAACGCTTGCTTAATCAAGCAACGTGCGCGTCGAATAGACTAAGGCATGCATTAAAGACTTGTCTTAACCAGACTTCATCACGGTCACGTAAGACTAGTACTTCCTGCCTCAGAAAATAAATAACAATTGTGCTCTGTTTCGCTATCTACCTACCTAAGTTCGACCCTAAAATGGTTGCGTTCCAAGTTAATAAAGTTCCATTTGAATGCATTTGCGGAAGGCTTCATCACGGCAGATGTCAAAGAAGTTCACAAAATTGTTCCTATCAAGAGGGACCATCGCTCTATTCGCTGTTACGTATACGTAGCAAAAGTATTGTCTGCTGTTTGGGTTAGTGGCATCTAAACTTATTCATGCCAAGTACGTTTCCTGTTAGAGTCCCGACATGCCTTCCAGTCTACTCAACGTGATTTATGCACTGCCTCGTACGTGTGTTATTGAAAGTTGTTTTTTGACTTAGAGAATCTTAGAAAACTAAGCTACTCCTAATTGAAACACTAAACAGGTGATTTGGAGGGTTGGTTGAAATCCACACACAGTACGAAATGGTATGCTGGACGATAAATAACAGCGTCCTTGCCTATGGTCAAGGAAGTTGATTAACCTCCTCAATCACTGTGTTATGGAATGTGAATAAAGAGAGAGCAGGTGCATCCGTCAGTCGAGAATTGACCTGAGGCGGCATATTTGCACAGATCAGAGGTTGATGCATTGTGCTGACCGCTGACCCTATTGCTCGTCTATTAGCACAGGTCATGGGATTTGCCAGTCGTTGGATCAGTCAGTCATGCTCAATGTGCATGTACATGGTGCGTAACATGTTGACAGTCTTTGTGGATTAACATCCATTATCCATTAAAAATACAAAGATGTCAAAGAGTTGTGATAATGGGGATCGCCGTACCAATGGAGTAATTCACATCAGCGATTCACATTTACTTAACCCACAAGGACTGACGAAGAAAAGAAGGTGGAGGTGACAGAAGTGAAGAACAAAGAGAAGACCGGGGCAAGTAGAAAACGAAGTAAGACGGAGGCACTGATGAAGAACTGAATGACAGGAACGATATAGTGAAGCAAAATGAGTAGAAGCAGACGAATTAACGCGCAACGGAACATGTCCGAAGGCTGGCTGTGTGATCGTGATTGACCTCGTTGAAGCTGACACGTGTAAATAGACTAGCTACACGTGTCGCGTGATGGCTGGCTCCCAATGCCGCCGAATGATGCGGGCTTGGCACATCATTCCTTGTTGGCACTTTTTGCAAAGGCAAGCATCACATTCCTTTGTGCTTTTCCACCTTGGAAATCAATCTCTACTAGAATTGGACATGGACTGCTACCTCTCGATCTGGTAATTATTATCACGCTCTGCCCTTCACATGGATTGTTCCTTCGCTTATCGTAACCCGAAATAGACTCTCGTAACCAGCATGAAATTCATCACTCTGCCTCGTTTATTACGTCACCATTGAGGATCGCTTCCTACCTACTCTCACTCTACTCGTTGCAAGGAAGTGAAAACCAGGGCAAAAGACTAATGAGGAGTCCGCAATATATTGCAGTGAATTAGCTGGAGGTCGAGATTGAATAAAGAACCACAATCTAGCTACTCAAACGAAGGCAGACAGCTGACTGAGAGGGTGAATAGGCTTGATTAATCTCTTGTGCTACTCTGAGTGTCTAGCAACCATGAGGCTGCACTCGTGGAGTCGCTTGATGGCATGCAGCATTGCGGTAGAGAGGTTTTATAACAGTTTGAGTGCAGGAGACGGTGAGGCGGAGGACTAATGAGTGAGTGGAAATGGAGAAGGCGGATGCTTGGGTAGAATGTTGTGATATTGACATCCTTATTGGGTGCTGCTCTTCGGAGTCCTTGCATGAGGTGAGCTCTGAATCCAAGTTGAGCAGTTTCTCATCGCAATAAAAGCGCTTCAGTCATTGCAAAGCTGCATCACTTGGCACATGTAACGATCCTTCCATTCGAACCAAATGCAAATTGTGGGCCATGACACTGCAAAGTGTCCGATAAACATCAACAGCCTAGTTTGTTTTTGCCTACCTGCACGTTGGTGTAGACTATTAGGAGGTTGCTATGAATGAAACTACACGACGGCATTTCTATATGTCAATGAAGGCTATAAAAAGTTGGCGACTTGCTTTTGGACCTCAAATCTATTATTATATCCATCATTGTTGAGGGTGGCTTGGAATCTGTCTATTACACCACTAGAACGTCATTTGACCCAGGATATGACCAAGAGCTCTGTCCTAGGGTCGTCTAATGCGTAACTTGACCTTGCAAATGATCTAAACCCGGTCGGTAGGCCTAAAATGTGACCTCAAATTTTGTTTATAGGTCTGCTATTACCCCACTCTACCTTAAAAATTGATGCAAAGCCCTGTTCTAAGGTCTAATATTGACCTAGATCTGCGTCTGATGACCGATTCTTACGTCATTTGACTTTTGAAAGTGACGCAGAAACCTGTCCCGTGGTCTGTTATTGCGTCACTCGAACTATGTGATGGGACACTACTCTAACGACAATGCATAATTTTCCTTCAATTGACAGCTTTGAGGCATTGCAATACATCAAGTGAATAGCGCGAAGCTTCTCGTGATGCATCCAAGTCCTCCACAACGAGCAGGCAAGAACAAATGTCTTGCGAGTGTTCGATGTCTTACTCACCACAAGCCAAGCTATGCCACCAATTAATCAATGGAAAAGCTTTAGGTCTTGCGATGGGCTGCATGACGAGCGCTTCATTGTCGTTTGAGGGATAATTGCATTAAATTCCCTTTTACCCGTCGACCAGCTGAGGTTTATCTTGAGACAGCTTACGCCTAGACGGGTTTTCATACGAGCAAAAGTGAATTGCATGTGAAAGTGGTGGGCTGTATGGAAGAGGCGAAGAGGAACAGATGACTGAGTTGATGGGCAGACTTGAACCACTTCTTGCTCTCTCCATGTAGCTGGCAACAATGAGAGTACATGGGTAAAATTACTCTACGCCGTGCAGCGCGAGATAAATAGGAATGGATCATTGTAAGGATGAGAAGGTGATGAGACGGTCGATTAGATTGTGTGGGAATGGGAAGGTGAATGCTGTTTCGCCGCCTCATTTTTAGGTGTCTTAACGGCATTTTGACGTATCACTCTTGTTAATACTTTAAAAATACTATAAGTAATATTCTGAGTGAGTAGTGTAGGAACTTACCTGTACAGAGCAACTTGGGAAAATGTGTACCGTTCGTGAAGGCGGCCAGCACATGGTCAAGATTGGCATCATGAGTGCCGAATTCAAGTTGGACGCAGTGGGTCTTGTCCTTCCACTTTCCTTACTTACGTTCCTTGCAGAAAGCAAAGAATGGTGTCGGTGCAACAGCATTCATCCAAAATAGGATGTAAGTCACTAGTCGTTTGAGTGTCTTCGCATCCTTATCCGTAAATGAAGAGCTTTGCTTGCAGTTATCCCCTTAGAATGAGTAGAGTGGGAACAGGTAGTGAGCACTCTTCATTGTTGATGATGCAATGGACGGGACCGAGTGATGAGGGTTATACTGAATTAGACTACGCTTCTCTCTCGAAGGTAGATGATGACAATTCCATGACGCAAAACGTGTTTCGCTAAACATTTCGTGCGCTTATACACCAACTCAACTCTTCAGCTCTAGCTTCTCAGATCGTTAAGCCAGCCGCATTGCAATTTTTGCAATTTAGTGACAGTGCCATTGTCGGACCGTTGCGATGCAGTCAAATTAAGCCTGGCAGGTTCAACACCATCTTCAGCATCAGCATAGCCTTTAAAATGTGTTTGGATTTGATTTGGACTATTTGCCGATAAGAAGTCGTCGGGAGCACCACTTTAGCTAATTACTCCCTCTCTCCCTCTTATCCATCAAACAGACAATTTCTTAGCAGCACTGACTGCCTTACGTGCAGCTCTAAGGATAGGGGTCGAACCCCTTCATCTACCTAATTGGTCACCATCAGTGCGCATTGCTTTTAGTTATCTATCAGACTAATACATTCGAACAGTTTTGTTCACCTTCCACTGCCAGCAACATGATGAACATTATGTAGCAGAGAGGGTCTACAAGTTGGATCCAACCCGAAACAATGCTATTGTTCTATCATCTCCCGCTTTGTGACCGGGAATCATCCGGTGCAATGGAAGTCATGCGCCGTGATGACATACCCTGATAAAGCCACTTTTGGACGGTCTCGACCAACTGTGGTATAAGGACGGCCTCCAGACAGAGTCAGGCTGATCCTTTGTGTGCAATCACTGTATGTAATGGCAATAGTTTGTCAACGCATTCGTGAGGGTGTACAATGGGTCTAGAGCTTGTCCCTTCCTCCTTAGCCTTCATTCTCATGCAATAAGAAAAATGAGGCCAGAAAGTCTTATTCACTCCCTGACTGTCCCTCAAGACCTTAGCGATTGTAGTCTCTTCGCTTACTCATCACCCCTCAATTCCAGAAGAAGTGGAATGAAGCGCAAGATGTAAAAAAACTCTTTTTAAATCATGCAATCATACTATAGGGTAAGGAGAAGGGGAATTGTGAAGAATGGATAAAGGAGGGCACTGGCTTTAATTGCATAAAACTGACTTATATAAACTAAGGACTTCAGGTTTTGGTCCTTCGTTACATCACTTCTTCCACACAATCCATTAACATGAAGGCAGTCTTGCCTTGCATTCTCTCAAAACGAACCAAGTGGGAGCAGGCAGCGAAAAATTTTTGTTGGTGATTGGATTAACGAGGAAGATTGATAAAGGTTGTGCTGATCTGGAGGGTATCCTTCTCTTTGAAGGCAGTCGACGACGATTCCGTGGCAAGAAGCGTGTTCATCGAATGCTTCCTGTTAAATACTGAGAAAGAAACTCGGTCAAGCACACATAAAAGGCGTGCCAATGGGACAAAACCGCTTCAGAATGATGCAGTGGTCAATCTAGCAGCTTAAATAAGCTCAGTCGCGCGTGTGCCTGTGTCTCTGCCTACTTGCAAAAGCACCAGTTCTTCCCCCCGCGTACATGATCCTCATTATCTGCGTCCCCAGTGATGGGAAATGACACCCACCTGCATCCACTTCCCTCGTCCAAGCGAATAAAGGCCAAATGAGGAAAGGTGAATATGTCGACACGCCACTGCTGACGTTGCAGCTTCAATCTTCATGGAAGCCACTTCTCAGCCAATGTGGACCGAAATCGTTTACAAACTACGTCTGCAATCATATTGCGCCTCCTTCCTTTTTGGCACCAAATGGTGACCTCATCACTAAGCAAGTGACGTCTGCACAGCTTGCATACTTGGGATAGTTTCTCCAACTTAATTTATTTCAGAATGCAAACTTGACCGTTGGCAGGACTTTCCTTCTAAAGGCTTTGAGTGTGATGCTACAGTCTACAGCATTACGAGCTTCTGTTGAGATGTGAAACCCGAACAGCTGCCATCACTTAATAAATTTAGTCATGGAATTGAGCAGTACATCATTTCTAAGGTGGGCTTATGCGACTGGTGCTGGGCATCAATGACTGACGACTGATCCACCTTACAGAGGTCCACCTCATGCAATAGCACTCAGAATACTTTTGTAAAAGTAGTTGAATCCGTTCTTCAGACATGCTTTACGGGGCTTGGTTGATTACAAAGCACTTTGGTTGTCCATAAGGACGTTGAAGTACCACAGTGTATCATTCGTGGTCGTGAGCATTCATACCTAGACTGGGCTGGGAAGGAAGTATTCCTAAATAATTCATTTCTTCCTTTAATAATTCAACACTGGTATACGCTTATCTGGTCAGTTTGGCATTTAATTTGGAATGAATCCTCATTTCGAGTACGCATGCCATGACTACAGGAAAACCAGCCCTTTTACGCGTTTCCCATTCTATGTTATGCATAAATTTTGCATCGGACTATGCTGCATTGGTTTTTATAAATGAGCAAATGCAAGGGCAAAGTGTCCTTCAACTCAACCTAGCAATGAGATCATGAAGTGCATACAGCACCCACCCATGTCTTGTTCAATCTTTCACAGACTTCCCTCCAAGGCAACTTTGTTAAGTCAGGGCAAGGTCAGTCGATTTGTCGATCGACACTTGCTTTAAATTTGAATTTTAACCAGGTTCTCTGGGACCATCCAACCCACAAGTCCACGTAGATTGAGTGGCATTGGCAACTATTTTATTCGCATCTAGAAATAGAAGTGTTGTTATCACTAGGAGCATCCAAAGCAGCCTTTTGGCATGCGTGAATTAATGACTTCGCTTAAGATACAATTCGCAGCAATCAGCAGTGCGAAGTAAGGAAGTTAAGAAGTCAGGAAGAGCAAGTACACTTGAGCAAACCGCAATTGTTGCTTTTGCCATTATTAACAAAAAAGCGCCAGATGCGCCCGGTGATAGCTGTTGGTAGAGCGGTGGGCTGTAGATGTCAGCAGCGATCCATAGGTCGGTGGTTCAAATCCGCCTCACCAGATCTTTACTCCCTTTTAGCCCTTGCCTTCCTTTGCACGATGGTCCTAGAGCCTACATCTCTGCACGGGTTCTCTCTAGCAGATGAATGCTGTTTTCTCTCATGCCAAGCCTAAGATCTGCATAAAAATCAGGTTTAACGCCCTTTCTCCTGCGTGATATCCAATACCATCATTGCCGTGTAAAATTATGCCCTAGCAATTTTGAGTTATGCTGACATCTCCACAGTCAGGCTTCTGACGAGAATTCCTACACTTCTACACGCGTTTAACCTTATGTCAAGTACAGTCCAAACCAACCACTCTTGTGCTGAGAGATGAGTTAATGGAATGGGCTCCCATTATCTGATAGCAATCGCACATAGGGTAAAAGATTGGGCGTCACACACATGTAGCACCAATACTTAATGTGTCAATGTGGAGTGGACGTATTAAGTACGCATGCGTATTCCTCACACTCTTTTGCTCGAATTGAGCTTGTCTTGCCATTTCTTGTCATGTGGATCTGCCAAATTCTGGGCAGGAGAGGCTATGATTGCCCCAGTATTAGCCACTTTTGCTCTCCTCACTTTGTTATTCGTAGGTGTAATACAATCGTCAGATTTTCGATAGCGCCTAATTTCTTGCTTAATTTGTTCACAAATCCTACACTTTTGAAGTTGTTACTAAGACTATGTCAGTAGAACAATTGATTTTCGAACACTTCAGCCACATCCGATCGCCATCAGTTCATACTCTCTGGTTCCAGCGAGTCTTGATGTAAGTGTTGCGAACAAACTGATCTCCCTAATGGATTGCGAAGTGCAAATGATTTGCAGAGCTTGGATGCTGCTTGATGAGGATGGTGAGTAAATGTCAAAATGACTTCTGCATGTCATTTTTCCATTTGACTTCTAGAAGGTAGGAAAGAACCAAAAACGAAGTCGCACAAACCGTACAGTTTTTAAAAAAACTGGGTGTCAGGTGATGAAGGAAAATAAGAACAGCGCCATTGTTTGCTTAGACAAAGCCTCCATCATGTTTGTAAGCAGATGCATACACGATGATGAGGCAAATTTTACCATCAGGGTGGATTCATGAAACCACAATAATTTTGAGGTTTAACTACTAATGACATTGCTATTGTCTCATGAGGATGACGTCTACTAAAATAACACGATAACCAACGAAAGCCTTGCCATTACTTCCACAATCCACATGTTTGATGAATGCACAATCTCATAACTGCTAATCTTCCAAAAAATTATGTGAAATCATATAAAATCATGGATATCATTTGTTTGAAGGGACGAAGATCAAAATTCATAGCTTCACACGATCAGCAGATCGTCACAATTGTATGTCTGCTTCCCATATTGCATGGCACAGCTTCGCTATTTTATTGAAGATTCCTGCTCAAACGCCCTTTCCACACCCATCGTCTGCGGTCATTGGCTCAGAGTCGAAGCCGACACTTCACAAAAGCCATCATATGACTTGCAGTTGCTTTGCTAAACCCGTTCTGCATCACCGATCACCAGCGACTCTACTTTATACTACGAAGACACGATCTCATCTTGTAAATTCCCGTCTCGTTGTGCGATCTCAAGCGCTAGAGAATGAAAAGAGACGGTTGAGTAGACAATGAAGGATGCTTTGTGTACAACATCCACACACCGATGACGTTCCTACTTGTATGTCACCTCATCTCCTCAACACAATTTATCCAAGCATCATTTATACCATGTTTTATTTTAGCGATTCAAAGATTAAAACAATATCAGACAAATGACGATAAAACCCAGCACTCTATGGTTATCACTATTGCTCACCGTATTTGGAGTCAATTCAGTTCAGTGTGTTCCAGTTAACTGTTCTCACAGCCCTTCTTCTGCCAGCAATATGAATAAAAAAAGAAATGATTAAGTGGTTTCTCGCTTGAAAGTTGGCTAATTAAGAGACAAGGCATTCAATTTATTTGTAGAACTGAAGAAATAGCGCTCTACAGTGACACTGAACACATCAGCGTAAATGGTAGCGTCGGATAGTCTGTGATGGGCACATTGAATAAGAAACTGAAGAACTCAAGGCAAAGGCTGCCAAAACTTTCATCTTGCTGGCGCCTAACTGCATGGACAGTTCATTCGGCAGTGTCAAATGCCAAAGGCACATTTCGTGACACTGTCACTAAAAAGCAATGACAGGAGTGAAGTATTTGTCAAGTAGAGAGGAAGAAAAATTTAATGGAGATTCTTTTCAATCTAAGAAAGACGAGGATACAGTTGGTCATGCAGTAAATCCTACTATAGTCATCTTTTAGCCACGCGCTTACACAACCTATCTCAAACTAGGCATTTCCTAATTCAATGGCAGTGGGACAAATGAGGGACATTACTATCATAAACAGAGCAAATCGCAATCCCTTTTCCAATTTCTGAGTGTTGTCTATGAAAGACTGAGTAAAAGGGACAATCGCACATTTTGTTGCATAGAAAGTGCACTAGTGATAATGAAGGGTGAGGTGTTGACAAGTTGTAAAATTTAAAATAGTGAGGTAGGGTATCACCCGACGTCATTATCTTTGCATAAATGTTAACATGCTCGCACAACCTCAAATTTGCTGCAATCTGACTGCCTTCCAGTGATTTGGTCTGTTGGAACTAGAACTGCCGGAAAGCAGCTAAACGTGACTGCGGTGCATATGACTCACATGGTTAGGATCAGAACACTTGAGTCCTTTCGAATCCGCCTACTCTGCAAACTGTCTGCTATTGCATCGGAAATGTGAAATGAGAGCAAGCCTAATCAGCAGATCTACAATTCTAAGTCGGCTTGACCTGGACCATGAGTGGGGGAGATTATCTCAACCAATGTGATGCCATAGACTGTTTGATTACACCACCTCCAATCATATCACACCACACCCCATGATTTACGCATAAATAGGTGGGATTATCTTGCCCTCCCAGCTCCTTTGCCACGATGACGCGCGCACGGAATGGTGAGTTGTTCATTACTTAGCATCTTTCACCATCATCATCCTCAACTGTTGCTCTGCACACTTCTCTCTGTGTCAGGTCTCTTTGTGACGGTGGTCTTCAGCCTGATCACTGTCATCGCCATGGTGGCCTGTTATCTACCCACACCGGTCGAACAACAACTTCTTGAGGCTCATCTGAAAGTTCGTGAAAATGTGCACCCTCCTGCCAGCAATATGCGACTATTAGTACGTTCGCTCCCAACACCTGCGTGGTTGACTAGACATGTGCTGACACTATAATCTGTTATGCGTGTAAATGTTCTTTGTCTAGAGGTATTCAGAAAAATTGGGACGTCTGGCAGGAAGTTGGATCTTTCAGTGCAGCTTCCCATATCATTTCATGTGGCCCTACCAATTGGCTGCACGAAATTTCGTCCTTATTAGTGACAAAAAGCCAAACATTACTGAGGACGTGTGTGTCTGGAAGCAAGAAGCCAAGAACTACAATTATTACAACAACTCTTGCACAGGACCCTGTATTCACTACACACAGGTGAGGAAATTGTTTGTGTGTGTGTGTGTGTGTGTATCTGTGTGCTACTCATGACATGCAGAGTGTGGATGCAATCCAATCTACACAGCGAAGCCACTCACTCCTTACTACTGAGTGTCTATTTGAACTGCTGTGTGGATAGGAGAGGTGTAAGCGAGTGGAGTCATGTGCATGATGGTGTGATTTTGGATGGTTTAGTATGAGATGGTACGTCTTGTCATGTCTTTCTCTCTACCTAAGTAGATGGTGTGGGCAACCACGACTGAGGTGGGCTGTGCAATGGATCAATGCGATGGCCTTGTGCCTAAATTGAAGAATCCACAATATTTGATTGTGTGCGCCTACAGGCCTCCGTAAGTTCGGTTTCGTCTGATCGTGTGACCGATGAGAAGCCTGTCGATACACTGCTACATGCGCATTCCTTTAGAATTCGATACGCATGGGATCAACTACCATACAAGCAAGGACCCAGCTGCAGCGATTGCCCTAGTGGATGGATATGTTACCGCAACCAATGCGTTGAAAAGCTGAGCAGCCAAAGCAAAATGTAACGATTCCAGCCTGTATAGTGTATAAGGAGTAAATGCGTGCCATCTGTACTAACTGTAGCCAAAATTATGTGCTGTGAATCACCCGCTATATCCCCAAGTACTCTTACCACATTTTCAACTTTTCCACCTTTCATGCTCTGTCAATTCTCTGGTATGTCTTCCTTGTTTTCTATTTTGCCTTTTTGGCGAAATAAATACATACAAACTCACATACCTTGATGAATGCGGCCATAAGGAGAGGGCAACTTGTGAGGGTCTGGGAGATAGTGATGTGCGCGGTGAAGGAGGAGAAGAGGAAGAAGACGTGTTTGCCTCAAGAATAGAAGCCTACGAGCTGTAGGTCCAATGCCAAAGTTGAGAATTTGTCTCCATAATGCGGCATGAAAGGGGAGCACATGGCAAATAGGCCTGATGTTCAAGAAATGCCCTCTATGAAGAGCAGGGACCAAATCACACAGAACTTAATTGGTAATGTTGAACGAATGACACAATAGTGTAATTTTGGAGATCTGAATACAGTGTTTTGTCCAAAAAAAGTCGCGAAAGCCTTGGCATTTTTTTATGATTATCATGGTTATTGCGATGTTCCTATCAATTAAAAGAAGTAGCAAGTTTAATGAGCCCTTGGCTATTCCATAGTTTCACGGCCCTTCGTTACACAATTAGTGATTGTACGCTTTCTACGCTCATTTCGAGGCGCATATTATTATTTGCTTTAAAAGAGCTTAAGATGCAGACAGTCTTACTTTCCTCACTCAGCCTATTTGCAAATCTGCCTCAGAAAGTGCCACTTCTTTCCTCACTTTAGGCAAGCAACCCGTGATGCCTCAATTACTTCGAACTGTCAATCTCCATTTACGTTGCAACGTTATCAGCAACTTTTACTCTGTCTACGTGTCATTCCCACCACATTCGTAAGGATCTAACATTTACATTATTAGTGCTGTGTTTCCTATGTCCGCTGTAAAATACCTAATGCTGCTGTGTGGACTTGCAGCGAAATCCACCCCTTCCATTGGTGTAGTGCTGCACTCTATTAGCATTGCAGACATTTAATTGTACTTCGCTGTGTGATTGTATAGCCAAATGCCTCTGTTTCCTTAGCGACAAGCTTTGCAAGCCTTAGTCACTGTCTTGTCTTCACACAAAATAGTATGGACTCAAAGTGTAAATGGGTTGCCTGTTGATATGTTGGTTAAGTGGGCCCATTTTTACATCCACACTATGGTATCCCTTGCATTCTATGGTGAAGTGTGAGCGATGGGCAATGACATTGATCGGAATGGGTCCATAGCACTGAACGTGGACTCCATTTTAACAAACTGCAACTTTTACTTAGAAGACACAAGGGGTCATCTCTGGTCAGAAAAGCTCAAAATGAAACCTAAAAGCAGGGCTTTCGTTCAATCACCACTGCAATTCACCACTTATTCACAGCAGGATAATAAGTGAGAATGAAGAAGAACGGAGCAATACTAGACCCCTAGTCAATATGCAGGTAAAAAGACGTGAAATCGGAACCATTGTCTATATTCAAGGTGAATTTCAGGGTTAAGTGACGTAAGAATCGACCTCTGGTTAGAGGTCTGAGTGATCATCTGGGACAAATGACGTATTGCATAACCCTGAACATGTGGGGAGTTGGTCAACTGACAAAGGTGTGGTGACCACCTGATAGTATGATTGGGCCACGCATTCGACATGGCTTGAGACATTACAGTCACTTTGGGCAAGTGCATAACAATGTGTGTGGCAACAGTAACTGAGAGACGGGTGGGATGGGCGTAAAAAGGTTGAGTGAGGGTGACGAAGGCGAGTTATCCGTTTCTTTGACTTAGACACTCACAGGTAAGAAGTGCAGTGCGAAATTCATGCCGATTCCCTACACCGACGCAGCACCCACACACCACACCCGGTCTTCCATGCAGATCCTTCAAGCACAATGCCGTGCTTCTGCTTGCATCCTGAGCAAACGCACAGTCTACTTCAAAGAGCAGTATTGTAAACCTCATCCTTGCTCTCATCTTTAAGGCCTTGAGGCAATTACCATCGCGATTCGCTACCCTTTTCCAACAGGATAATAAGCCGGAGAAGGGGAAGGGAAACGGAAAGTAGTGTGTCATTAACCAGTCCCCCAGAGAGGACTGTTGGAATGTTGGAATGAGTGAATGACTGCTTCCAGTCAGCAAACCAAGCACAGGGTGCCAATGTGCATTGATGCTTTGCAGTAATAGCATTCTGCAACTTCACTTCACTTCATCCCTTGCTCGTGCTTTAGCTGTTATGGCGTAAACTGTCCTTAAATGAACCTCAGCTGCTTGACAAGAAGGAGGGAAGCATGTGCGATTGCCCTTCATGCGACAAGCGCAAGATCAGAACCTTGTGCCTCGGTCAGCTGGTGTCATGATTTGGCTTTGCGGTCAGTAGGACATCGAACACTTCCAAGACGTGCGTTTATACCCGCTTGTCCCGGTGATCTCTTACAATTGCTCAAAGCTGTCAATTTGGTAAAGCCCAGCACCGTTCGGAAATCTCTACTTACAGCTATCACCATTGGCTATCTCTCGCGCGTACTATCTGTAGCCTGACAAAGCAACTTCGTTAGAGTGGACTTATCAAATCCCTTAATTCGAAATGCCAGCATCAGTAAGACATAGCAGATGTGTTGCTTAGTACGAGGGACCATTCCAGCATTTTAATGTGTCGGAATGCCAAGAATACCCCACCATTTGAATGTCGTCGACATTGTTCATCTAGGCTACGCTGCTTGATTCACACTGACTTGTCAGTATCCCGAATTCAAATGCTACAATGAGTCGAATTCTACTTTGACTTGTATGATGCATCGTAAAGAAAGGGCACTCAACAACTCATTTGATCACTTCCACCTGCAAACTGCTCTGATATTCGACTACTTTAGCCCCTGAACAGGGTCGTCGAAATGACATTAATGGCAAGCAAATCTAGTATAAATGGCCAGGCATCAAATCTGCATGAGTGCCGAGGAATAGAGAAGCGAGGTTGAAGTCATTCAACAATGTTATCAGTTGTTGCCCTTCCACGTCAGAGCAACTTGAACTACATTTTGCGTCATTTGCTCCATTCGGAGCCCTCTCATGTGACTTAGAGCAAGGTTGCCGACACAGTAAAGAGGATTTCCGCAGTTGTCATCATTTAGGGTTTGCGTTGCATTAACGAAAACGACGTTCTTTGATCGCTGGAAGCTGAGCTTGCAATTCAGTGTGAAGAAATTCACTCCAGAACGTTCCATTTTTACTAATAAATGGCTTGTCTGAATATGGGAAAAGGAGGCGATGAAGCACACTCGAAAGGTCATTTTAGTGAAGCCATTTCCATGGCCTATCCATATCCCAATTTGGGCTGTTGGTTAGATGGGTAATTGGTTGATCGCCTAGTGAGGCTATCAGCAACAGCTTTTGAATCCGATCCAAATGACTGACTGGCTACTAGATTGTTGGGAGCATAGCGTACCCATTGGATAACCAAGAGAAGCAGGCTGTTACCATTAAATGAACCAATATGCTGAACAGCTTATCAATCTGGAGCCACATTTACTTTTGACTGTGAGGTCGTTATAGACAGCATCAACCGATCGAGATGCTAGTCTACGCACATTTGAGAACGTGGGCAATGTGCCATAGCTGCTGGCAAGGAATAATCCCTATTCAAACTGCTGGTCACTTGGGTTGTTTATTAATCAAGTGGGTGGTTCGACTGTTAAGTTACTCAACAACTTGCACTGCAACGAAGAAGACGACTTGAACATCACGTGTGTGCATGGCAGCGAATGCTAAGCAAAAGGATAACTCCAGTGATAGCTGTCCATGTCAATGAAAGCATGAGACTACCCATTAATTGGCTGTTTCATGTCAACGCAAGTGGTGTCATGATGATTGCATGGCAATAAATTACTTCACGAGGTATAGACCTACCTTTCCTTCCTTCACAGGGTTCTTCTACCAATGCTTCCTACACAACTCCAGTAAGCGAATTCCATGGACATGGCACGTAAATTGATTAGGCTCATTTGTCGAAACTTTATTTTACAGTGTGTTTAAAGCCTCAGTTCCACCTGATACACCTACGTGTGGGTAGAACACTTATGTATTGTCTACAGGTGATCTCCCTCAAACAGCTGATTGTTTGGTTGGATAGAAAACCGAGTGGATCATTTGGTCTGCCTTGGTTCTCTAGCAGCTTAGCATACCACATGGTGGTTGTTAGACTGCAGCAGAGGGCAATCTTGATTGTAGTAATATGGAAACGCTACCGAAGTAAACAAAAACCAAAAATCTCCTATCCGATCTACTGTGTATGACCACCTTCAAGGAAGCCAACTTGCACTGATACATTCTTCCAGTCAGTTAACAACTTTGATGATAATTAATTAAGACTGAACCAATCCTCTTACTTGAACACTAACATGGCTACCTGGCCGGCTGACTAGTGGATTACTGAGAGCACTACAAATTAATTGGACAGTCGAATTAGTTGGGTAAGGCGATATAAGTAGGTGAGACACAGCCTAGTGATCGTACTACTGATGTGTTATTCGATGAGAGGGTGGTAGCTGAATGCGAGCACATTTAAAGGTGTTTAGATAGCAAAAGTGGCGTCGTAGCAACAAATTTGGCAACAGTGACTGCTTGAAGCTCATTTCTGGGCTTTTTTGGGGATGGATGTGGGATGACTACCTGACGTCCAAAGTATTTATGATCCCTTATGTGCAATTTTGGATGGCATAAGTGTTGAATTATGTTTGCGTTGACTAAGATGCAAGTCAGACATTGACTAGCCTGTCAATAGGTAGACCATTAGGCTGACATCTAAGGCTAGAGTGCAACTGTCCATTGGCCAACAGGACTTGCCAGTGATCAAGCCATCAGGCATTTTGTAGATCGGAGGAATTTACGTTGATTGAGGATGGCAGTGCTGGAGTTTCTGTTAGACAATACTCCTCTATCGGTTGCATTTTGATTCCATGAATGTACCGAATCCTAGAGGTAATCACATACGTCACTTGCCATTGCTTCTCTCACTCGGTGGGTCGATGATTAACCAGACATCTAGTTTATGTTTTACTCCCGACGGCGAACGATGCCCGTTTGACATGCCTATTGGGTGTGTCACAGTCACCCTTTGATGAGGCCAAAATGTGTTCTTCACTTTTATCAACGTTGCCAATCTCGTTGTGAGGACATCAATGCAGAGATTTATGTGTGCAATTAGTTGGTACTGCAGCACCCTCGTTGACTGGCAGAAAAGACTTCACTGACTGTGGCTGCAGGTACTACCAGTGTGCATCACTTCTAGTTGATGAAATTATATAAGGAAAGTAACAGAGGCGGCTGTCGCGCACCTCATGCCTACTTACATTATCTTCCACCTGACGCTACTCACATGTAGATGAAAAAGTTACAATGTGATAAAATTTTTGCATGAATCGTGCTATTATGCCATACTGTAAAGGAATAGAGGATAAGGAGGACAAAAGAAAGGAAAAAGCAGAAGGTTTACCGGAGTCACTGGCATCTTTTTGATTCTGGGTCGGCATTTTGGAAAAAAGGTCTGAATTCGTTAGTCTGACAAAAGTGTTCCATGAGGCGCACGAATGGTAGCAAACGATGGTAGCTGTCAGTGGAGGTTTCCAATAGATTATGGAGCAATAATGCATCGCATTCCCCTAATTGACAGCTTTTAGCAGCTGCAAGTGGTCAAGTAAATTGTAAGAAGCCTCTCGTGGTGCAAAACTGGCCCATAAAGGTGGGCAGGTGTAAGTGCATGCCTTGAGGGTGTTCAATGTTGCTGACCAAAAGCCAGTTCATGTCACCAATTGACAGATGGAAAAGTTTCTGATCTCAAACATGGCTGTACGATGAGTATTTGCTGTCATATGAAGGGTTAATTGTATCAACTTTCTTCCTACCTGTCACGCAGCTGAGGTTCACTTAAGGACAGCTGACTCCAAACCAGGTTAATATACGAGCTAAGGATGAATCAAAGGTAAAAGTGCAGAGCAAACGGGTGGTAGCTGCAGTTGCAGAATGCGCATTGGCATCCTGTGCCTGGTTTGATAACTAAAAACAGCCAATGAGAGTGACACGCTTCTTCTATTCTATCCTTCTTCCTCTTCCCTCGCTACTTGTTGTCCTGTTGAGAAAGGATGGTGATTACTTCAGGGCTGAAAGAATGGAAGTAGGGATGAGAGGTGTGTTACAAAACTGCTCTTCAACGTGGACTATGCGTTCACTTAGGATGCGAGCAGGGATTGCGGCTTTGTGCTTGAGAGGCACACATGGAAGACTAGATGAGGTGTGTGGATACCACGCGAGAGCTACAGAGCAAAGGCTACCGCGTCCCGAAGCACACGACCGTGTCACCGATCGCAGGCTCACATCCTACTCAACTCAAATGCTGCGTAACTGTTTCTTTAGTTACTACATCAGTATGTCAACTGCTTTACAGGGCAATTTCTTCATACTGTGTGCGATGAAGGAGACCCACAGTCGCAGCACAGCACTCTCGACAGAGGAGAGTTGAGATACGAGACCATTACATCTCCTTCCACCGCAAAATGACCTTCAGACAACGGAGGTACCAGAGCGTCTGAGAAGGGGAGCTGAATCCTCACTTCATCACGGTGAGGTGTGGTTACCGAGCCTCCTTCGCTCTTGTATGCAAATTGATCGTACATGCTTGGTCTTACAGACGATGACACTGCTCAATGATTACTGGGGCATGCATCTTGTAGTAGGCGAAGAGACAGAGTTGATACTCAGCTTTGCAGTTCACCATGGAAAAGCTTGAAAGTAGCATCCCATGGTGCAATGCTTGAGGTTGACATAAGCAGATACTACCTCTCTGTAGGTTTCTCTGCAATGCAGTCATGTTGTCTTCACGACGACAATTGATGCCCCAGCCACATGGCACTTTTGACACTTCGGTGACTTGATAATGATATCGGACAGTAAGAATCACTCAGCTTCTCAGACAAATGTACTCATTTGAGCAGCTAGATTGTGGTCTTTCATTCAATCCAATCCTCTAGTCAATTTACTGCAAGGTGCCACAGATGCCCCACTAAAGTCCTCCTCCTTGTCTTTCGTTTTCGTGCAGCAGTAGAGTGAGACCATGCAGGGATCACTCTTCTTTGTTTTTGTAACGAAGGAGTCAAAGTGATGACTATTATGCTGTTTTAGAGAATCCGCTTCATCCTCGAAGGAGGATGACGACGGTTCTAAAGAAAGAAGAGTAATCGCTGAAACGTCTCCTGTCTGGCGTTGAGAATTGCTTAGGCAATATAGCAAGTGGAGAAGGGCAAAACAACTCTAAAATATGTCTGTAGTCAATTGGTATTTCATGTTGAATATTACGCTTCATGCTGACGACCATGATGCTTTTGATGAGCATCAGATTTGACCTGCAAACTAACCCTTACGATGTCAAAGAACAAATGGTGAGTTGTTTGGGCTCCATGTGATGACAAGCGTGGGTGACTGAAAGACGACTCTTTAGTAACACCAATAGGAGAGGTGCGAAATCATTGAGCACCTCCATCGACTGAACGTGAACAAACGCTGCAATTGCTTCAGGTGTAATTAACTAGATTTTCCCACCTCACTAAAAGCAACGCCATAATTGAAGGAGTTGTTGACCATTAGTAGATAGGCGACGCTATGCTTGGCCTTCAAACGACACTGTTCAATACCATTGTGCTGGATTAACTACTTAGATCAAGGAACGTTCATTTCCATAGCTATCATTGACAACGTAGTTACTCTAACTCGATGTGCGCCTTAAAGCGCTGCGTAAAACATGACCGCTGCTACAAAATCATTGCAGCCAATTCCCATTGTCAAGCTGAGGTCATCGCCGTCAAGATTGGTTCCATTGCTCTCTGTTGGTCTTGTCGATTTCCCACACTGCTCTCACTTTTCTATTTACAAGACATCAATAAATTTCAGAGTCATGAAACCTTAAATTTTTGAGCTATAATCGTTGGCAGCATTGCCATTATTTCATAGTGATGACGTCCACTGAACAGCGTGATTTTCCATGAAAGCCTAGTCATTACTTCCACAATTCCATGCAATATCAAGATTCACACATTTGATGAACCCACAGACTCCTAATTGCCATTCTCTCAATAATTCATGTAAAATCATGAGCAACATTTGTTTAAAGAGACGGAGCTCAAAATTAATGGTTTTACATGACCAGCAGATCAACATAATTTTCGTCTGCTTCCCATATTATAACACGCGACTTTGCCTTTGTTATTGAAGTTTCCTGCTCATCGTCTAAGTTCACATTCTCAAAGCTGAAGCCGATATTTCACAAAAGCTATCATATGACCAGTGTCAGTTGTGTTAAACCCGTTCTGCATCACCGATTACCAGCAACTCTGATTCATACCACAAAGACTCGATCTCATCTTGTAAATCAACTTCACATTGCGGGTCCCAATAGCCACAGAGTGGAAAGAAACAGCTGATTAGACAATGGAAAGTGCTTTGTATACAGCATTTTACACACTGATGGCGTTCCCACTTTTATGTGCATTCCTGTCTCGGTCAGGGATCATCGGATACGTAACTGACTTCCAGCACATTCCAAAGATCGTGCTCATCTTCCGTTCTTCTTGCGTATATGGAGATCCGCACTAACTGCAATAGGTAGATGGCAACGCAATCATTACAGCCATGATTGACCGATCTTGTTCACAGCCTAGATATGATGCTTGTTAGCACCCAGCTTGGCTCCCAC
Source organism: Taenia hydatigena (assembly GCA_036345935.2). Taxonomy (NCBI): domain Eukaryota; kingdom Metazoa; phylum Platyhelminthes; class Cestoda; order Cyclophyllidea; family Taeniidae; genus Taenia; species Taenia hydatigena. The sequence continues at coordinate 202,895 of JADWOT020000595.1, read as the reverse complement.
TCCAGCTTCGTAATGAAGAGGGTCTTGCTGAAGCCATTGCCATCCGCACAACTTCCCTTCATTACTCATAATCTAACCCTACATAACATCCGCTTGCACAAATTTGGGCTAAATATGAAGTACTTGGCGTTGTGTCCTGTTTTGATAATCCAATTTGACAATTTGCTTTCATTACTCCATTCCACTGAAACAACTACCCATCACTTTTTCTTTTTGAACAATTTAAATGCTTTATGCTTTAATAAATGCTGCCAAGTCTATTTACTTGGCGCTTACATTTGGGAAGAAAGCAAACGTGTTGCCAATTCCTTTGAAGCAAATACGTGGCTTTCTTACCAGCCGAAATCGATCGTTTACAAGGTAAGGATTGAGGTTCTACACCACGTGCGTAGAAATAACAGCAACATTGACATCGTTTGTCACATCCAAATAATTACTGTGTTTACTATGCGCCTAGGATCTTTTTTTCAAAATCATCCACTATAACAGATAACTTTTGGCAGAACGCAACCGGATTCCCTAATAGAGCCTGCCAGTGATTTCAAAATGAGCGTGAAAGAAGTTTTCTTTTATTCCTTGTAAAAATCAAGTCCATAACTTAGCGCGATTCGTAGTGTCTTTCAAACGGTATCCAATCTACCCCATTTAGCAGCCTGGTACCGAAGGCAGAGGAAGACAATAATGCGGTATCTTTGTAATGTTCAACAATTGATCACTAGTCAAGCAGAAGGGATTATGCGCTGCCAAAGAGTCTCCTCCCAGTTCACTCGTGCACTTGAAATAATATCCATTCCTACTCAGCTTTGGCGCGTGTCTATCACTTCATTGCTATTAAGCATTGCAGCACTAGCTTCATCCAATTACAGGTGCACCTCGGCATGCCAACCATCTCAGGCTAGCAAATAAGCGTTTAAAGCCTAAGCCAGTCATTCTGCACACAAGCATTCGTGAGATGGATCGGCGCTTACCACTGACTCGCGCGATCCCATTGTAAGGTCGCGATGATGTCACTTAGTGCAAGTTTACTTTTCATAACAAAGATGTGAACATCAGAACGCATTTACTTGTAGTAAATCAGAACCGTTCAGTATTAACAATTAAGTGTTTGTGAGCAACTGCAGGGCGTCCTCCATCTTTACACCACTCGATGTTGGCATATTTGAGGTGTGGTTTAGGGACACTACGTGTTTAGTCCATTTTAGCTCTGACATTAATTTTTTCTTGATTTGGCGACCGACACAAACTGCATTATCGCACTGACACCGCGCAAGTTGGAGTTGAACAATTTTGCCGGGACATGCGAATGATGTGCTATCCTCATCTAAATCGTACATTTGTAGATACATTTGCTGGCTCCTCACTACTGCACAAATGTCGGTCTTAAGTCTAAGCAAAACCCCGTTTATTGCCAGTTGTGAAGCATTTGCTCCATTTTCACTTGTAGCATTCTAATAAGTTTTGTAACTTTCGTGAACATCTCTTTAAAAAGATATTCGTCATTTACTGAGAATCATTACAAAATTAACCAAAATGTCTTCTTATTTGCATCCACTTGATAACCGGTAAAGAAGGGCCTCATGGCTCTAATATAGTGTCTCTAGTCAATTGGTATTTCGTGTTGGGTGTTATGTTTCATGCCGAGTGCTCTGATGCCTTTGAGGCGTAATTGATTTGACCTGTAAGCAAATGGTGCGTTCTATGCGCATCATGTGATGGCAAGCGTAGGTGAGTGAGGGCGGACTCTTCGGCAACACGAAGAGGAGAGGAGCAAAATCCTTTGAGCATCTTAATCTGTTGTAGGTGAACAAACGCTGCAACTGTTTCAGGTGTAATTAAATTCTTTTTCACTTTACCAGAGGCAGTGTCAAGACTGAATGAGTTGACCACTAGTAGATATACGACGCTCGGCCTGGCTTTAAAACAATGCTGTTAAATACCATCGTGTTAATTTAGTCATCAAAGTTTGAGAAAGTCCATTTTGTGGCTATCGTTGGCAATGTACTCACTTTGACTTGATGTGCACCTTAAGACGCTGCGTGAAACGTGACTGCAGCTACAAAATAATGGCAGTGAATTTTCCTCGTCTAGCTGGGGTTATCACCGTAAAGCATTGGCTCCATTGCTCTCTGTTGGTCTTTTGGGTTCCCCATACTTCCCTCACTTCTTCACTAACAAGACATTAATTTAAACCCAAATTTAAATTTGAACTCATAAATATCACTTTTTTGTAGACACGAATCTCAAAATTAATGCTTTTACGCGATCCACACTTTATCTAAATTATATGTCTGCCTTTCATACTGTCTCGCGCGAAATCGCCTTGATTATTGAAGTTTTCTGCTCAACTGCACTTTCCACCCCCATCGCCTGCGGTCATAGGCTCAGAGCTGAAGCCGACATTTCAGAAAAGCTAACATGTGACTTGTGATCGTTATGCTAAACCCGTTCTGCTTCACCAATCACCACCGACTGCAGTTCTGACTACATGCCTGGCATTATATTAGTGAGTGTAGGTGCGACCTCTTCTTCTAACTCAATTTCTCGCTGCGGCACCCTAAGACCTATAATGTGGTAGGAGACAGTTGAGTAGACAATAAAAAATACTTTGTGCACAACATCCCTACACAGTTGACGTCTCAACTTCTATGTCCCCTCATGTCCTCAGCACAACTGATTCTTGCATCACAGTGACACATTTGTGCTAATTCTTATTTTGTTAATTAAAAGCGCAAAACCTTGCATTCTGCGGTCATCACTACTGGTTACCGTACTCGGAGTTGATTCATTTTAGTGCGTTTTAGTTAACTTCTGCTAAAGGCGTAAAAATTAAAAGAAATGATTCGGTGATTTTCTCGCTTGAAAGTTGACTGGTTAAAAGAGATAGGTAAATCCAGTCAGCGTAAATGATAGCGTTGGGTAGTCTGTAATAGACTTATTGAATAGAAAACTGGAACACTAAAGGCAAAAGCCGTCAACGATTCATCTTGCGGGCCGATACCAGCATTGGCAGCACATTCAGTGGTGTCACATGCTAATGGCACAGCAAATAGCACTGACAGGGATTGCGAATTCGTAAAGTAAATGGGGAAAATGTTTGTTGCAAGCATTTTTAACTTCGGAGAAATGAAAGCGCTTTGAATCGGTTGGGAATTATTATTTGTGTGACTAACTCTTTACTCACTTCGAAAATCGTGCTCACCTTCCGTTCTTTTTTCGGTTGCGGAGACCCACATTGACTAAAATAGGTAGCGAACCGACCATTACAGCTAAAATTGACCAATCTTGACCAATCTTGCACACTCACTATAATTTACAAAGGACTGATAAAGCGGTGTTACTTGCATTTTTCCAATAGTAAGTTCAGTTGTTCCGAAACACCGAAAATGGAAGTCGAGGTAACTTAATGCCATTTGTTGAATTGACAAAGAATGGTGAGGTGAGGATGTTCCCTTGAATAGGGTCAGAGAGGAAATGCACTCTTACTCGAACCCCATGGCCTCGAATTCGCGGCATGAATGCCTGTGGATCTGAGACAGTAGTTAGATTCCTGTTATGAAGGCACTGCTATTCATGCAAACAATGTCGAGGCAGGATCCAACTTCTAGTCACTCCAAACAGGATATCTGTATACCAAATGTCTCAAGCTTTGCAGTGTTGCCACACAAGTCACTTTGTCCACCACGATTTAAACTCAATAATGTTCTAGTTGGTGCACACAGAAATAGACTGAATCTAGGTGACTCTGGCTTGGCCAAATCTTTCGGTTACTCAATTTTAATGTTGATCAACAAAGTAAGGTCTTTATTCTTTAGAACTCATTGAAAATTCATTTGACTAATAACTGTGTATCGTAAGTTGCTCTTCTGACTCTGTCCAAGGAAAGCTTGAAAAGATGTTACCATTCTATGCCATGAGTCAGCTCTACGCCAAACTGCGCTTTGGTTTGTTGTGAGTAAGGTACTTATGCACGATTCCTAGAACATCCCACATTGTGATTGTCAACGTATATTTTCCCTTAATTTAAATATGCTGAAGCGCCAAACCACTGCACATATCTTCTCCCTCTTCATCACTAATAAATCACTGCTTGCTTTACTGTCAATAAACATTTAACAAGATGGGACAAGAGATTGCCTCCTGCTTGCTTTAGTAAATATAATGAATTCAAACGAAAGGCGAAGAACGCAAATGTTCAAGGCTATGATTATTTCGAGTATTAATCTGTCTATTCGATTTCAGCTGCCGCATGAGGCAATTTTGGTAAAGCTTTTACTTTTACTTTTATTCATAATCTCTTTGAATATTTTCACTAGCAACCACGGCCAAAGTTAGGGTTTCATTTGTAGTTGTTGTGTAAATGCGTGTAAGACCGACAAGGAGGCGTACAATGACGTGTGAGGCCATAAAATAGTTATTGATGAACGTGGCCTGTAGGATGAATGATATTGGTCAAGTGACACCTGCGTAGTGCTGCGGACAGTAGTGAATGTCTTGCAATATGTGGATCATTTAGACTGAAACATTAAAATTAGAAATTAGTTGATAAGGAAAATAAGGCTATGCCTTGTGGCCAATACCATCGCAGTGCTCATGTCATGCTGAATATTAACATTACTTGTGCACAAGACATGCATTCAGGTGTGCCAAGTGGCATCTCTGTGGTCCAATACCTGTTCTCATGTTGAGATGCGACTCCTGTGTAAATGGACATGGGGAAATGGTGAGTAAAGCGTGGCGTCATCGTAATCGATGCATTCAATTGCACTGATTACTGTGTCTAATCAACTCAAATTCTGTGGCATAATAATTCTTTGCTCATTTGATTGTCAATTTCGGCTCTAGTCTGGTGGTCTGGCCTTTAGACCATGACAGCAGTCCCTTCTCCCTGCTCTCTCAATATTTACATTTTGTCTTAGCCTCGTGCCTTCTTTTGCCTTTGAGGAAGCCTCGAGATGCTTCACTCATAATGCCGTCTTTAAAAGTTCCTATTTTTAATTCCTACTGCCGTAATCTTGACTACTGAGCAAATATTCGGCATCATGACACGCGTCTGATTTTCATCCTGTCGATTGTCTACATTTGCATCGATTTATGAATTGACTAAAAGATTACGTGGTAATTCCACTGCGTCTGCTAACCGACTATCATCATACAAAAGAGACGAATGGTGCTACCGGGCTAAGTAACCTTAATCGAGTTCACTCGTGTTTTTTTCAGCGAGATGCGTATTCGTTGCAGAAAGCACTCAGTAATGATCATTCGTGAACATCAACGCTGCGATCAAGAACAGCCTTGATCGTATGCCGCGACGGGTATATGTGGTTGACGAAGACTGTCCGAACTTGCAATAGCGAAACATTTTGTTACTAATGCTTACGATTTAGTGGTAAGGATGAGGGCCCTCTTAATGCCTCGTACGGTAAATGAGCAGTCACGAACAATCTCAAACCAACTGATTAGTAGTAGTTTGATATTTTTGGTGCAGACACAAGCAAAAGCCTTAAAGCTTGTCTATTTTTATTTTTCTATTTTATGAGTTGCACTCCAAGAAGTAACTCAGTAAGAGCTCAGTAACATTAACGCTTCCTCGAAATTCACTAAAATGCGCAAAGCGAATACGAACAGAAAGTGTTATTTAAGTCCATCACTGTTAATCAGTTTCAGGACTGTTCTCACCTTGCAGAGGCTTGGAAAGCAAGACGTGGATTGTTGATGGTTGAGCGTCTAGTGGATGTCACCATCTCCCGAGTGAAATTGCAGTGCAGACGTGGACTTAAAGTCGCATCAAACTTTCGGTTTCCACTGGCCATATAAAGGTGCATCTGGCTGACTGCGGCTTTTGACTTTGTTCACCATCATCCTGTTCTTGTAGCCGTCTCTTCTCGCCTTCATTCCTGCTCCCATCTTCTATTGCAGCACTGTACAAATTCACCTCCAAGCATGAATGTGATACATTCTACGCAGTTAAAAATGTTTCCATAATTTACTCTGATATAGGCAGTTGTGATTTTCCTTTTTTGATTAAAATTTGCAATTTTATCAATCGGTGGTTTCACAGATGCCTTTTATCTGGTTACTTAAGAGTTCTTCCTTTTGAAACGCTAATTCTTCTTTTTTAATTTACAGCTAAAAGTGAAAGGATGAAGTAGGAGAGGCATGATTTGTATGTGAGGGTTGTAAAGGCCATCTTTCTAGTCGCCTTGAAGTTCGTAGACATTTGGCCTACAACTACTTAATTTCCTATTTGTAAGTTCTTTTTTAACATTGCATTAGCACTTGTCAGTGGTACTTCCTAATGTGGTGTGATGTCCGGCTAGTTTACTAGGCTATTTCCACCAAAGGCCTTAGATTTGCACTAAACGAGTTAAAGAAGCGGTTCGAAGTGCCCAATTTTATCAGTACGCAGCAACTCAGAAAGAGCGTTTGTGCTATGGTGTGCGTGAGTGTCTTCTCTGTTTATGAGGCTTTACAGGTCAGATGTGAGGAGGTGACTACGGAAGAGGAGAGGCATAGAAGCAAACACGGTGCTGCGATGACCCAATGCGCTGATTTAAGACAAGAATCAAAGGGGCAGGTGTTTATCCCAATCAAGTTATGTGCAGCACAAAATGAGGATGTTCCGTCATGGTTCGTTTACTTCGTTTATACTGGTGTGCATGTTTTCAATCTTCCTGTTGATTTTCGTTATCATCGCATTGCTCTTTGGTGGAGACATTTGCGTCAATCATTAGAAATGCATACGATGACCTACTGGTAGTGGTTTCCATCTAACATTCCTTTCGTTATTGTGAATTGGCATGGAAGTCTGTGCTTCTAATCGATAATGTGTTAGGGACTAGATGGAAGGGGGCAGAACTTGATGAGAAAACCCTGCTGCTCCGATTGATGAGCTGGAACTTGGCACAGTGGATGTGGACTGCGTACGCTCACTACAAGGCGCACTTTCTTCTTTATTTAAAAAAGGTAAAGATGCAGACAACCTCGTGCTTTCTTTACTCATCCTGTTTGCAAACCTGCCTTAAGAAGCGTCACTTCTTTTCCTGCCTCAGACAAGCAATCTGTGATACCACGATCATCTCATCCCATCAAACTACATTTACGTTGCAAGGGTGTCATCATCTTCTGCTCTCTCTGCGCTTCGTTCCTACTATATATGTTGAAGATTTGGCAAGTTTCCTTTTGATGCTGTGTTTTCTATGTCTGCTGAAATAGACTTGATCCCTCTGTGTGGAAAATCAGTGAAATCTTGTTCTCCCATTGTTGCTGTGTTGCATCCTAGTCGCATTGTAGACATTTAATTGTACTTTGCTTTGTGATTGTGCGGCCACATGACTCCGCTTTCTTAGCAATAAATTTTGCGAATCCCAGTCATTGTCTTGTTCTCTTACAAAGTAGATTAAAATCAAAGTGTAAGGAGGAGGACCTGTTGGTAGATAGGTAAGTTGGTCCAATTCACTGTGGTGTCCCTTGCATTCTATGGTGAAGTGTGAGTGATGAGCGTTGACAAAGATGAGATCAGAGTAAGTCTATCACAATGAGCGTAGACTCTATCCTAACAGTCTACAACTCCCACTTAGTCGATAAAACTTTCGTCTATAGTCAGTAAGGCACAAAGTGAAACCTGAAAACAAGACTGTTGCTCCACTTTGGCTATTTGGAAATAAGAGGGCGATCTCTAGTAGTCTAGATGTCTCTGCCTCTTAGAGAAGATGGCAATACACCTGCTTTTATAGAATCCATTGGATTGCAGCTTCAAAACAGCAAGTTCTTGCATCTCTCAGATGCATCCGATAGCACTGAATGCATCTCCCCAAAGTCATTTAGAGAAACGTGTCAGTGGTGTTGGTGCAGCACTTACTGAACACTTTTCATTCGGGGTTAAACAAACTGTTCCATCATACTGACTTCCAACACGTTCAGGCAAATGATTCTGCATGGCTTGTTTTATCGTAAGCATTGACACACACAAGCGCTTACTGCTTTATTTAACCTTGTGGGATGACTAATAGAATGCGCCTCGTGGAATGGTCACGCACTTGTCGCATCATGTCCCTCCATCAAGTGGGTTGTCTCTGCTGCAGAGAAATCAAAGCGTCTCATGCGAATCAGCTACTTCTTTGTTGTCATCTACATGGATATGCTAGATGCGACCGGCTGAACGTGCCTGTAGGTGTGCTTTGAGAATTTCTGGCTGATACATTGCTGAGGTGACATTGTGACACTGTGCGCGTCAGAAAATGAAAAACCGCAAAATAAACTTCTCCGATTTATTTGAAAGGTGGCTGGATGTGGGTGGTGCATTCTGCTTGACCTGGTCGTCGAAGGAGGCGCAACGGCAGAACCGGAACGAGCCAGTTAGCTAAGCGATCGACCAGCCACCCCATTCATCAACCGAGATCACATATTGCAGTGGTATTCCTAACGAATTTGCTTATTACTCAGGTTTGCGGTTTTAGCTGTGTATTGGCATTCGAACGTGTGGGCTTTCGCCTGTAATATAGTAACATTCAGACCCTCGTAGCCTGGCCACTTGGCCTTGTTTGCAAATATGATGGTGAGCACGTTGTTACGGTCAGTATGCTGGTGGATTCATTACCACTGCATACATTGTCTGCATGTTATGCAGGGAGATTAACTGACGCATGCGAGCCGGTTTCCATTTGAATGACTGCTATGGCTGCAATTCTATGGCACGATAGGTTTCGGGGTCGGAACGGAAAGGAGGAGATACAGATAGCAAGGCATCCTGCGCTGCCGATTATACCAAACCGCTATGCTGCTTCGAAAACTGATCCCGGGCTTAACGCACCAGCATTGCAACGTCAGGACAACCACACCCTCAAGTGCCCTTCAAATTCTTAACTCAATGCCAAGTAAAAGGCTTAAAAGAAGGTGACAGTGAAGATTTTCAGTACAGTGCTTCTTAATTCTATCAAATATTTGCATTTATTGATTAGCCTACAAACAGTTCATTTAGCTTTTTTCATTAAAATTAATGCTTTGCTCTGTTGACTCCCAACTCACAGCTGCACGTACTGCGGACAACTTTCGAGGTCTTACTGATCCATCTGTCAAAATTCCTGTAACGTCAGCGAACAAAGCCTGGATGGAATTTGGTGGTATCAAGGATTTAGGGCTAGTGTGAATTCCTCCTTTGACGAGAACGTATTTGCCTCTTATGCCCACTATGCTCCTATCAGCAGTAATCCAGCTCCGCTCCTGGCCTCAGTCAAGAAATCTTAAGAACTTGGCCTTCCCGGTCCCACTTGCACTCATAACCGACCAACTGAAGTGACACCTATCAAGCCACTTGCTAAGATAAAAGCGTTCTGCTGTTGGTCCTGCGTCAAAAAACACTTCGGCCTTCGGTCGAACGGTCGTCTTTTACAGTTGAGTTGATGATATTCTGGGTTACTGCAGAATAAACTGCCAGTGTTAGCCTACTTTAAGGATTTGTGTATTGCATTCTCTGATAGTCATTGCCATGGCTGGCTGCCAGCGGTTACTCAGTAATGCTTTTGCAGGGACACACTGTGGGCTTATTTTGCGTGTAACGCAGGAAGAATAATTAAATGTCTCTAAATTATTCACAGTCAACTGTAATCATAAGCCTGATCCTCATTCCCTATGATTTTGTCAGCTCTGTCAGTTGATCCAGTGATGGGTTCTCGTCTTATTTACTCACTTGACTGAAAACTTTCCTTCACCACCCAGAGGGCTTGACGCTTAACTTGAAGGTGTGTGAATAGGATTGGACGTTTCCTTCAAAAATGGTGGTAATCAATCAGTAATCCAAACGCGACTATTAAGTTCCCTTAATTTTGGCTTAGAAATTGTAAGTGGAATGAGTGTGATAGTAGTTGCAGGTGGAACCTAGACCCAATGGTCTACAATTGTTCGTTTCTCCGGTTTTATTCACGTCTTGGATGCACTGCATCTACGGCCATTCAAATGACTGACTCCCATCAAACTTGCACCCAGCTATGCCTTCCAATTTGGTCACAACTTACTGTTCCATTAGATCCCTTTTGGGTTGAATCATAGCTTGAATAAATCAAACCACTTCCGCATTGCTTACGTTATCCCATATGGTCTCTTGTAATCCCACGTGGCAGACAAAAGGTTGCACATTATCAAAAAAATGTCTCACAGATGTGCTTTGATACGATCTGAACTAAGGTTTACTTTTTATTAATGTAGTGAATTGGTATAGCAATGGAGCAAACACTAAAGTCGTACTTTTACGTTAATTTCGTGTGCATAATTCCGAAGCCCCGCTGCATTACATTTCAGCATAGCGCAAGAGCATTGTTCGCCCAAAGCGATTCCTTTACTGTTGTCCCAGACTTCTTATACCCTCTGCTATAACAGACAATGATGACGAAAAGTATGCAAGATTTCCCAGCTCTTGGTGGAACAAGACGTCTGTAACTCCCTCCTACGAAGAGTCCCTGAGTGGATATCTGTCCTGTTTGCACACAATGTTGGACAAATCATTGTGGTTGATCTACCACGTTGCGCAAATACCATCTGCTCCTACCATCTTGCCAAGTTTGCGATGAATCAAGGAAGCGTTGTAAGCTGCTTAAGGTCCTGTGTTACAAAGCTTCAATTTCGATTCCACATGCTCGCAAACAACTCCCACTCATTCTTATAAACATACAACAAGCTAGAAGGAGTTCCGTGAAGACTCCTTCTGACTTCCGTGTAGCTGAATTAATAGTAAATCCAAATGTAATTTCACACTTGATCACATAATTAGGGTTGCTTCAGCGTTTCTAAGATTGCCTACAGTGAAGGAGAAAAGGATGGCAGCAGAATTGTCAGCATTGGCTCCGATATCTGATGAGTGAAATCTACAAAATCCCCAAAACTGGCTTAAAAGAATGTCTGTAGCGCTAAATCATGCACAGCAAAAAAGCCGTTCATAAATATCCGTCACGGCAGTAAAAATTATGCAGCTCTTTTTCCACCGAAACCCAATCATGATTTATTTTTGTCGAGGATTTTGGCAAGACCAAAAGCTCCCTGCGTAACTCGAAAGAATAACTGGTAAAATAGACCCCTAAGTAAGAGGGCTTGTTAAAACGTTCAAATATCTATAGCACATGGCCCGATCCGCACGATTTAAGCATTAACCAACTTCAAATCGAGCACTCCATGGTTTATGTTAGTTACTGACGTTAGTGAATCAGCCTCGGGAAAAACGCCCTTGCTTGAGCGAAAGCCACAGTCAACAAAATGCTGGTGGACAGCGTAATACAGCGTAATATCTTTGCAGCCTTGACAGTGGTTAGAAAAACTTAACAGACTGCCTGATAACAAAGATGTCCGCAGTGAGGATGGGCTATTAGGCGTTGGCTGAATGGTGACTACAATGTCGAAGATAGACTAGCCAATTGTACCTCGGGATGATGACCTGAAGCAATGCAAATTCACAGTTTTATTTAGGAAGGGGATTGCAAATAGCAATGCACACACTCTGCCTTGCAAATATTGGAGTTTGATATGTAATGGTATGTTTGTGATACCAGAGAAAATTGTTTAAATTGTCATAAATAATTAGGGCGTTGAGCACGAGCTTGCCTAATGCAAGCTCCTAAGGCACAAGTCCTTCCTTCAACTTCAAAGCATTAAATTGTTTTATTGCTCCAGCAACCAGTGGGCTCGATGGACCATACTTTCGAAAATGAGTTCAGTTATTTCTTTGAACATCGTTAGTCGCCACATATAACGTGTCGGATGTCAGTGCAAAGCATGAATGCCTTACTCGAACAATCGTGCCTATTAATTATAAGCTTGATCTTGTTCTCGATTTCGCAATTCTTACGACGTGTGCTTAAAGCATTAGACAGCCTAAATTTTGTACATTAAAATGGAAGTCGGCAAAAATGAAGCAGAGACCACTGTGAATAACTATTTGGCGGACGGAGGAGAGCTATCTGCAGCTCCACGGAAACGCGTCCTGTGAAAGTGGAACTTGTGAAATTAAGAACATGATCAAGCTTGTAATTGATGGGCATGATTGCTCGAAGAAGACGTTCATGCTTTGCACCAACACTCGCCATGTTCCATGTAGCGACTAACGATGCTCGAAGAAATAACTGGAACTCTTTTCGAAGGTATCGACGGCGGAACCGACTGGTTGTTGGAACATTAAAACAACTTAATGCATCAAAGTTGAAGGGAGGACTTGTGCCTTAGGAGCTTGTATTAGGCAAGCGCGCGCATAACACCATTAATTATGGCAATTGACGCATTTTGCTTTGGTGTCAAAACTGATCTTTTACAAATCATATTAAGAGTTCTGTATATTTACTTTTTTCCTTTGTTCTTCAAACTCCCTAGGCATGCAGACTGACTGCGAAAGGGCAGTACTTAGGGCGCAGAACAGAAGCTGGATGTATGCGCGCCTGGAGCACTCTTGCGCCTGCTACATTCCTGACGACACATCACGAGATTCGTGTTTACCGAATGCATCTCGTACATCCAAAAACACTCATCAAATGGTGCCTCGACCTCTCGCGTTCCGTTTCTGGTGTTGTCTTCAGTGGCAGTCCTCCTTCCTTCGAAAAAGCCCAAAGCCGTCTTCGTTGCCATTGGTAGGTGTGGCTTTGTACGGACGCATCTTGACTGATGGTAGAGATGAGCTACCTTCATGTAGGTGCTACATTGATCAGGGAATCCTCGAGGACGTATGCTTGCTTATAGACACAGAGGTGATGAAGGCGGTTCTGATTATGTCTGTCTCCTGTAGTTTATTGTGGCTGTTGATCGGAGTGGTTGCCCTTCTGTTTCATAAAAATCCTTTGATGCAACATTTTGAGGTTATTTTTTGTCGGATGGGTTATTATATGTAATCATTCAATATCATTTCCTTATCTCATTCTTTTGTGTATTTCTGTCTCTGCAAAGAAATTGCGTCGAATTTTTAACATTTAAACGTGTTTTAACGCTTGTCGCATTGAGTTGAGCAAAGCGGTGTTATTTGTAGAAGTACATGAAATTATGTGCGGGTGTGCTTTCAACTGAGCCTTTATTACCGAAGTTGTTGACATAGGATTTGAAGCAACAAAGTGATAGTTAGACCTAAATAGCTAAAGTGAAGTTCGCTTGATTTGACACCTACCAACTAGTTCGAAACTAATTCAATGTGTGACATATGGAAAAGAGAAATGTTGCCATGCGAATCCCAAAAAGTGCGACAAAAAAGGGTTGCAGCCCATACAGTTTTCCCATCCTTTTTTAGTTCATTATTGAAGAATCATGAATTCGTACTGCCTTACTAATATGAAGATAAGCTAAGCCTCGCATGCTTGTAAATTGCAGCACAAGATGATGAAATATTGCGTGAATGCATTAAAGGCGTAGGCGTTACGATGTTAGAAAGACTAGAGTTGGTTGGGATGGATGCTGTTCACGTGGTTCGGCTTGTGCTATGACCTTATATTAGGAAGAGTGAAGACAAGAGAAGCTAGCCCTTTGACCTTTATGACATGAAAGAAGTGAGAAAAGGAAGTTCACTGAACTCGGCGGTTACATGTGCTACATTTCATTAGCTCCTTGAGGAATCGCATTGCTTTGCATTCCGAAATTCCTCAACTAATCATCTGTTTCGATTTCACTGCCTTCCTTTTTACGGACACGAAGGCTTCCATTCTAGTAATTGTTGAATAGCTTTGGTGGCAGAATTGATGCACTCATTCCTCTTCCACTCCATGTGATTGAAGCGACCTCATTGCTGTTTTATTCAAGCAAATGATCATTCGTACTTACAAGCCCAACTATGTGAAGCGGCACAACTCAAGGAACTGAAACATGATTGCGTAGGAAGCGATTTTGCCTGACAGTAGAAAGGAGAGTAGCGGGAGTGGCATTTAACCATTGACACGAACGATGACCGGAAGCCGAGGCTATCAAAACTGCCTTTATGGCAGGATGGTGTTTGAGGCTTTATGTTAGCCTCTCCAATGCAATCGAATGACTAGAAGGGCTCCATATGACAAGTCTTCTGCTCAAAGTATGGTCAATTCTAATAGGTAGTTGGAAAGGATGGAGTCTATTCGTCTCATGCACAGTGGATTGCTGCTTGTTAAGCAGTGATGTCAAAATCCAAGCTCTGTTCAAAGCCTAGCGCCATTAGAATAAAAAGCAAGGCGGATTTTGCAGTTCTGGTGTTATACGAATGAAGGAATCGGTCTGTTCATTAGAAGCTCTTTTGATGCTACTCAACTCTATTACTCACCTGAGTTGGTAGCATTGGCCACACATCAACTCAATAAAGTTGATCGACAGAATTGCGAACGAGGTGTGTATTTACTTCTGAAAGCATCATCAAATCCAGTATCGCTCTCCATCAGTAAGGAAGTGAGCGTTGAGTCTCTAATGTGAATCATATAATAATAAGATTCTCAATTTAATTCTTCTTACTTTCTGTCTACTGCTGGGCTTCAAATAAATTACCGCTATTTCGATAGTCAACCCATTACATCCAAACAGCTTTCACTTATATACGTAAACATTCTGCCCCTTGTCCATTTCCTTCCAATTCATATTCCATTTCAATGCCACAATATGCAGCATCAGCGACTGGAACACAAACAGGTTAAGCTTTGTTGCACACATGAGCTGCCAATGTCAGACAACATGCTACACCGCTCCATCCACTTTGTAGCTTTGAAGTCCTAAAAACCATTCCTATTGAGGTAGAAAAGGAAGCAAAAGATCACAAATGTGCTACTTCAGTCTTCAGTTATCAACATGCTTTGAGTTAAACTGCTCTGAGTTAAACTTTTGGTAAAGACATGGACAATAAGCAGTTCGGACCAGAGTGCAATGCCACGATCTGTATAACTGCTGCCCAAACTTTAATGTTTGCATTCAGATCTTTGAACAAGACAAATTTAAAATAAATTACAAGTTTTGCATAATCGTCATTGTTTTGCTTGATGGGAGAGCTAATATTTACTGCTATAAGAAGGTGTGAGCACTCCGAAAGAACGGCTGGATGACATGAAAGAGCTAGTGAGGATGTTGCGGTACATGCTGAGCACACGACCGCCATTTACAGGCCAGAGGGTAGGATCGAGAGGCCATGTCTTCGTTGTATCTGCATCTTTTTCACGTCCGTGTAGGGTGGTTTGCTGGCCGAGTGACTGAGTGAGAGAATAGCTTATGACGAAGACTTGTTTGTGCTGCTACGATTGCTGGGCAACCACAAATTGCATCATTGTTTTTTCCTAAATGGTCCTCCGAGGAGTCTGGATTGCGCATCATTCTATGCTTAAAAGATCATGATTCGTCCCTAATTGTGGTGGACTGCAGACACAATTGTTGACAACAAATCGTCTGCTTACAAAACCGAACGTTGTTGATGCCCTCGATCTGTCTATTCGATGGAGTTTCAATGCAACTAAGGGCCGTCTGAGAGAAACTTCTTAAGAAGTGTAAGACCAGTCAATCGGCGAAAGGAAAATCCTGCGCCTCGAAGGCGATTGGTGACCATTCTTCACTACTGCAATGCCTGCCTTCGAGGAGGTGCATACACGAGATTATGGGGAGATTAGAGATGTCCGGGTTATAATGCGTACTACTAAAGCAGGTGTCATCTGCGTCATAGCAACAAGGCGCGGTGCAGACACAGTTGCATCGCTGGAGGGTGACGGAGCAGCAGTGGTGGTAGAGTTTGTGGTGCATAGCGAACTGGCTTTGCCGTCGAACGTAGCACTGCAGGCTACGTAGCGTTAGGTGTCGGAGGTGTTGGAAGCTTTCAATCGGGTTGCCCCGATGGTACAGGAAGTGAGACTGGCAGAAATGAGGACGGAGCCTTAGTCGAGGTCAGGCCATCGCCACGGGGCTGGAGACGAGGGTGGCTGAGATCCCAGTAATGACTATCACCCTATGATCCCTACTTTTGTAAGCTTTTATGGCTTTCCTATTCGCTCATTCATTAGGCAAAATACTCAGCCCCTTCATATAAATATGCATTCCGTGTTCACATAGTCATCCATCATTTGTCCTTCATTGTTTTATTTTCTCGTTCACTTCTTACTTTTGTACTCAACTCAACAATTTGGTTTTACCTGCCCGATATCGCACCAGTTCTTTTGAACGAGTCATTTGGTACACTTTGTTTTGAGCTTTCTGACTACGTGTTTTGAGATTATCTTAAGATTTGCCTTCGCGCTTACGTGCACAGCGTCCCCATCGGTGAGACACGTGGTTGAAGTGTGGAGCTGTTATTATGTTTGAGGTTGAAAGGGGTTGATTTGTTCTAGGTGTGCGTAAGCACTACTAACCCAGTCGACTCCGATGCAGTTTTCTAGCCTCTTGTAGCTATCAATGAGTTCGCCCCACTTGTAGACAATGCTAGCCACAGACACTGAGAGCGCGTCTAGCTCATCGGCAGGTCTGGGAGAGTCAGTGGGCAATCGTCTGCACGTTCAGTGTGTGCTCGCTACTTGATGGATTTATTTGGATGACAAGGCAAAGATAAAATTCGTTTTATGTGGGGGGGGGGGGGAAGAGGGGGGAAAAGAAAAAGGGGTTGGAAGGTCAGTGCGCGTAGCATTCCCTTCTTCCTGCATGCGCATGGAATGACGATGGAAGTGGTGACGTAGTAGCACTGGACTCGCCTTGAAGTGACTGAATCGGAGCTTGGGACTGGTAAAATGCACTCCTTTTCTCATTCTTGGGTCCTGTTCGCTTATACACATCGTTTGGCGTCAAATTATGTCAAAGTGGGCTTTTTCCTGATAGAGACTGAAAAGCGGCTCAATTGCTTCTCGTGTTGACCTCTTAGCATCAATACAGCCTCACCACATTCCTCTCCACAATGTGTTCGCAATTTTTCATACACTGGCCACTTTTAGTCTAGTTAAGAAATTTGTATTTTGCATTTTCTGAAAGCAATTGCCATCGTTGGCTGCCAGTGGTCACTCTGTAACGCCTCATCGTTGCTATGTTTGTCGAGGCTGCCATGTTGCATTTTTAACTTGATCCGTTTGTTAAGGTGATGATTTTGTTGTTGTTGATGTTGTTGCTGTTGTAGTCTTTGCAAAGTAGTCATTTAACTGCATTTAAATCTGCGGAGGTCAGCCGTTTGTTTATTTCAGCTTTGCCATGTAGCCATAGTAGATGTGGAGGCGAGCCTGCAAATGCTTTCTGATCTTAGTCAAATCACCGGTAAATGCCAAGGTAGTTTTGGGACAGCTGACATCGCTCAAAAAATGCTACCCTTGCTGTTTGCTCGAGTGCCTTTTTCTCCCTTCGCTTTCCTGGCAGTTCTTACCAAGTTGTGCCTCAAGGTAAATATTGTATTTTTCCAGTTGTACAAGAGTGTTTACTTTGTTCCGGCTTTCAAAGAGCAAACCAACAATTTAAAAGACGCCTGTACAACTTCCTACTTCACTTTGAGATACCTAGGTTAATGATGGACACCAAAGCTTTGCTCTACCCTTATCCGATATTTAGGTTGTTCAACGGTCCAGCAACTCACCATCGTTAGAGGAAAAGATGGCATTCGAGGGACAAACGCCGTTAAACCACAGATGATAAGGAGACCTAGGTGAGAGGGTTCCCCGTATATCCTATTTTAGCCTATGGAACCCATTTTCTACACATTATTGAAGCTACTTGGGATCACCCACGGAGTAGCTCCCTCCTCATTAGGATGGCAAACCTACCAACGATGTTGTCGTTGTCGAATTGATAAACACCACACTTGTGGAAAAAGCATAAACTAACACCATGAACCACTTATTCTCCTCCTTGCTTGACCTCAACAACTCGATCGACCCCTTTTGCAGCAGTCAATCACTATTACACAAGCAGCTACGTTCTGAACTCAACGCAAGCAACAAAGTGTAGCCATCAGTCGAATATAATCGTAGCCTAGCGAACGCACGAACCAAGCACAACTCACCGGATTCCAATTGCCCAACAGTCAGCTGTTCCACGAATTGGTCTCTTAATTCATGCACCGCATGACTAATCACTCGCTTCTCGTTCCAAGCAGCCATGCGAATTTTAATACCTCGACTCACAAGAAGCCTTCTAAACACTCATCGTTCCTCACAAGCACAAGCGTATCACTGCAGCCGCCGACCAGCATCTGGAGGAAGGCACCAGCATGCATTGGTTGCTGCTATCTCTAGCGTGCTTTGCCCTCCACTTACCAGCGAGTGATAACAATGTGCAAGTTTGTAAATGCCATTAACTGCTTCGAGAGAGAAGTAGCCAGAGAAAAGGGACACGATGCGGCTAGAGTATTTACAAGAATGAACAGGAGGGCCAACTGTTCCGCGCCCTTTCTTTTATTCTATAGGACAGATTCAAACATAGAAGGGTAAGGTTAATGAGGAATGCCTCGCTTTTTAGCTCTACATTGCCCCCGCAATCGGTGCATGAAAGTTCGTATGGAGAGAGTACGTGCCACCACCGTGCAATATTACAGACAGAAAGGCGTATTGCAGGCCATAAATTCATCATTTTTATGTGCGTAGTCTTCTAGATTAATTTAAGATAGCAATGGTGGCTTAATGAGTACCGAATTGGTCCACGTCTGCATTGTTGAGGTCGTAGTTGTTAAGAGTGAAGCAAGAATTCCAATTGGTGCACCACTCTGTCCTCCTCTCACTTTGACACTGGCATATGTCTCAGTAATAGCTAGCTACCGGACGGCGAGGTAGAAATAGATGAGCGTCTAGTACTGGCTCCTGCCCTGGCATTGTGAGGAAGGATTGCGTGGTAGTTAGAAATTCGTGCGAAGTTCCATTACTGTGGGTTCCATTTGAGCAACAGAACAAAAGCGACCAGGTTCGGTTGTGCTCATCAACAACACTAGTTCTGGCAGCTCTCCTTCCATTGATGAAAGTGCTCATTTTTCGGACTAGTGTTTCTCGTTAATTGAGACAAATGATGAGGAACGACTGGAGTGATGACAGTAGTTGCATTTGTATCTCTGTTACACAGCTGATTCTATTTTGCTGCAAGGGCTGGTGCTGGTGCAAAATGGTGATTACAAAGGACTAGGAAACTAACAATAAGAAATGAAAACAATGTAGTTTAGAATGCACTTATTGTGGATGCGAGCGCATTGTAAGCGCAAACGTGCAAAGAGGAAGTAATGGGATGTCTCCGTTGAATTCCTTTTTGTGTGCATAGAAGGTGTGCGAAAAGGAATGCGTCTAAACTTCCATTTTTTAGCAATCATTGCCGTTCGTCCTTTATTTGTGGATGTGAATTAAGTAAATGTACCTAGGTCCATTCTGAACCCCATCCTTCGGCTGACCCTTATCGATAGCTGCTGCCACAATCTCCAGAGAGGAGACGTGATTTCCAGAACCCTTATCCATGACGCGAAAGCGCAAATTGGGTTAGTGTTGGTTGTAAGCACATTTTATACTCCATGTGTTGCAGCTTTGTGCGGCTGTGAAGATGTGCCTGTACAGCTGTCAAGCTACTATTTCTGTGTGTTTACGATAGCAATTGATTTGGATGCTTATGTGATCTCTAGCGCAAGGGCGTCGAAGGCGATCGTATGACGATAGTGGCTTAAATCACAGAACGCGGATCAGGCACTTGTTTATGTCCCATGGAATCTGTATATAACGTTAAGATCTACTGTCCAAATGGAGCCAGAGTTGCCATTGGCAAAACTGTTTTTCAATATTGTATGTTTAGGCACCCAAGTGTGCTAGTGAACCCACTCCTCCTCGAGCAAAACATGTTCGCCTGTTATTTAGTGCTGAATCTCGACGAGGGAATTGGCGTTGGGCAAATTAATACCTATGTGGAGGCATTTGTTGCAGATGTTGGAAGAGATATCCGCTTCACTTCATCAAGCGCATAAAACATCTAGCAGGTGACACAATGTTCACAATCCCACTCTTTGTTTGGTGATGGCAATGCTATCACCATCAATGAATTACATCATTTGCAGCGACTTTTGCTTTGCATCGAATGACTTGGACACTGTAATCAATCACTACCACAAGGACAATATCAGTATACTTAGTAATTAGCAAGATTATAAAGCTTGCACAAAATTAAAAGCACGAATTTAAATCAAAATTGAGATGTGGTGTTGTATTTGGCGGGTATAAGCATTATGTGGCTGCGTATATTTACTGACGCAATCTTTGGCTTGCTCAGCGAGTCAATCGTGCTGACGCGCTGATGACGACCGCATGACGAAAATGCGACCTGAATACGGAATGTGGAACAAACGCGTAACTCGGCTGCATTGAAGCCTCTTTTGGAATGACGATCACCCTGGACCAAAAATCATTGGCATCGTCTCTATTTTCATCCATCTGCACGATCAAATCGCCACCGGTCCATGCAGAGTAATTACGTCAGTCAAACAATGCTGCGGATCAGCGTTATTTTAAAAGCTTAACAACCTAGTAGAAGTGTGAATGAGGCTTCGTTGCATGGCGTGTGCATGAAGGCACAAGTATTATTTCGTTTACTTTCCCAACTCGATGATTAGAGAAAAATTAGACACACTTAGCTTATAAACACTAAGCGAAACGTGTCGAATGTGGGGACTTCCTGCCTTTGGTAGCGCCATATTACATAAACAAGGTTTTTACTTATATTTTGTAACCCAAACGTACTTACGTCCTAAGATTATTTGCAGCGCACCTGTATGAGGATCACTTACGTAAACCAAGGCTTCCGTTATTGCACACACTCCCAAACAGTAGTAATCACAAGGCGCTTGAATGCGTGAATTGTCAAAGCTACTAACAAACGCCATTGCATTTTGTCTCCCTACTTTCGCAAACAATCTATTGCTTTGTTAATCAGGGAGCAACTTTCTGCAGCTTGTTGATTCGTCGAAGCTGAGCACAGGCTTTATTACTGCTCTTCGTGCTGATGGAGACATAATGTAACTGATAATTGAGCATAGGCAGCCACCTTGAGGAACGTGGACTTGATACGAAAGACTGTGCTTAGCAACTTTGCTACGGTCGTTTGGCCTTTGTGTCCAGTTAAACCTGTGTTACAATGTTAGCTGCATTCCATCTCACAGTCTCAAACGTTGATTAGTATAGAAATAGCACATCAAGTATCACGCACTTAGGTTCCTCTGCTGCTGCTGCTGTCGCCGCCACTAGCATCGGCTTTTGTAGGCTGCTAATTGTTTGAAAACAGTAAAATGCACCCTGTATGAAAACCCGTAAATGCCTGGTAAAACTTCTGTTTTTACAGTGGGACCAGGAGTCGTAGCGCGATTTTGTACCCTGTGCTAGTGAGCTACGATTGTTTGATGATGTGTTATTTCGCAACACGATATCATCACTGAGCATCGAAGCACTCGCAGCACAGCACCCAGCGTCTGACGCATAGCTCATCGCTGGGCATGGAAAGCTTACCACGTGGAAGGACAAAACATTGCTGATCGTAGCAATACAAGCACAATAGCCTTAGTTCATTGCTTCAAAGCAGTGAAAGCACAAATATTGGACAAGTTTTCTGTGCAGATGCGAAAATGGAACCAGCAATTCTATGATAAATGGACCACAGAAAAATTGTTTTTCCACGAACTCACTTCCCAGGTTTCAGCTTAATGCTGAAACGAGTCCACAATTGGTCCAGATGATTAAACTGAAATGTAGGCATGCGATTCTTACAAGTCAACCCGTTTCGTCGATAGCCATGTACGCTAAAACTTTACTTAAACATTAATTAATTCACAGCAGGCAAGTAAATATTTAACGCTAATCTTGAGGGTGTGTTCGCCGAATATGCCGCTTTGAAAAAGGCGCGAAAGTTCAGATTCGGGCTAAAAGCTTCCTTTTAAACCTCAAACGCTATGTCACTTGGTTGCATGCATATTGAGGTACTAGCCCGCTGGAGCACCTAAACCTTTAGCCTAATGTGATGTGTTTAACTCGACTTTCAATCACACGTTGAGTCTCACACCCAAGAGCATGTTTGGTAGACAATTGTACGTTAGTGTGACAGACAGCACTTTGCCTAAGCTCCTTATCGAGGTCCTTGCCAGCTCTAACAACTATTTAACACAATGAAAAAGTGCGTAATCGTATAACAGAATTTATCACGATTTTTTTCTAGCCTAAATTATTACCTTCAGTTGACTGCAACAGTAGTATGGGACACATAAGTGTCGGCTATTGCAAAGAAAATTTCGTGCGCTTAAATCATTTGCACCACATTTCGTATTTGGCTTGCGAAATCGTTCTATTTATAGATCTTAAGCGGATTATATTAGCTTAGGTCCGTCCGATGTGTCAGACCTCATAAATGACTGAACAGCTTTTGGATACCCACCCTGCCGCCATGACGCATTTTGTCCTAAAACAATATCACATACTACAAAATAAAGGGAATCAGATCAACTGCCACTTAGCTGGATGAATCGAAACGCAACGTTGTACACACGTCCTCATCCACAGAACAATCTGTGCCCTTCAATTCACTGTGTATCCATCCACTTACTCGCGTTTCACCCATTCTTCCATAAATCGCCTCATCTTCGCAGAATTTAATTTTCTTGCACGGTTTGCGTTTTATTTGTTCATGCAGTCTTCTATTCTTTTACTTGTATGCACAGCTTTGTCAACATGAACTTTAAGATGCAACCCACAACAGAGAACCAAATGTCAGTGAGGTTGGGTCAAGAGTCGCCTGACCAACCTGATGTTCGATCGCTAAGGTACTTGTCCGAGTGAGCGGAGCATCTCTCAATCACTAGCGGAATGCTGGCGCTCACTAGACTTATCTCTACGCATAGCCATCGACCTGACATCACCCATGCGTTATCTCTCCATCTCCTCTGTATTCAGTACACCTTTCTGCTAAGAGACATTTTTGAGTCGACGATGTCCAGCCAATGTGTCACCACAGGTGGTGTGATGATGTAGGATGTTGGAGGCAATATGATGCACGGACAGCAAATATTATTAATATTTTATTGTTACAATTCATCAGCACGTTTAAAGTGTTGCCGTAGAAATAGCGTCCGTAAATTTGGCTTAGGTAAGCGTCAGTCACAACAAAGGAAATCATGCGGTTGATTTTGCTGCATTATTTCCCACACTCATTGTGGGAACTTGTGCTGATACCCGATCCTAAGCAGTCGATTTCAATTTACGTCAAAATATGATGTCAGAAGTCACAAAGCTCTGCGCAGTTCTTTGGGCTGACAATGTATCGAGTCAGCATGCCACCACAGGTAGTGAGGTGATGGAGGATGTGTCAGATAATAAAGTACAGGGACAGTTGGGATGAGGGTGATGTTAAATGTTGCCCTTATCTTGCCTGATATGGTTGAGAGGAATTGTGTTTTCCCAGTAATGGTTCCTATGAAGGGGAGATAAGGCATAAAGACAACGTTTGAGAAGTGAGGGGCCCTCAGTGAGGAGAATGGATCCGATTTACTGCATTGGTCAGTGTCTTGAATCGCCTGTATTAGTTAATGGCTACAGTAGTCCTGATGAAAGTAGAGTCGACTTTGCGTGCCCTACAAAGATACTGTTGTGAAAGCTCAAGAATTTTATTAGTTCCACAAATCGACTGTCTGGGTTCCATTGCCCATCGTTGGACACCACAAAACTCCATTTCTGAAAAAAACTATCAAATAGATGCACGTTTCATAAGTTTTATTGCCCTTTTATCCTTGAAGTCCATCATTATCTTCAAAATGCTGCCGAAAATATGTTATAAGTCGAGGTTTGATAAATGTCAGCCATAAGACAGGAAGTTATGTGGTTAATTCTGCGACATCAAACCCCACAATGAATGTGGAATTTCGTGCTATTATTTGAATTTAGCGGCCGACATTTATCTTATCAACATATGAAGTCAAAAATTACAAAACTGCGCTCCTAACTTATCAAGAAGTACAAAGCATAAGAAAGAGGAGTTTGCTGGGAAATAAATTGCAGAACCTGCATCCCAGCCAAGCGAATTAACAGGCGTTCCTTGACTGCAGATGTAATCGCCGTTAACTTGCTTTTATTGCTACGTGATGCGTTACTCTGCTTATCGCAGAGAACTCAAGCAGATTAACTGCAACTGATATTCAAAGGAAACCGTCATGTTTTAAACAAATGCATCCATGTTTTTGCATCTACGCCTACATTAGAGCGAGCTTAGGTATTTCACACGCGAAGCATATGACGTAAACGAAAGTGGGTTTGTTTTGTAGGATAGCAGGGCGAGAACAAAAGAACAGAAGAGACGGCCTTAAACAGTCGACAACAGCAGTAACCTTGAAATAGTTTTTAGTGAAGTCGCTCTGTTAAAAGCCAATGTGTCCCTCTCTAATTCCTCCAGTCATATTTTACTTTAGTAGGAACCATCGAGTTATGATCTTCGGCGGAATGAAATCAAGAATGATTGCCTAGAGAAGAAGCACTTTCGAATCGAGAATAAGTCATTAGCCACCGAAACATTTGGTCTAAAAAGCTAAAGACGAAGCCGCAGTTGCCAAAATACATTTTGTAACTTAAAACTCAACTGTACAAAATCAAAAGTAGAAGTAAAACAACAGCACTGTTGGATGCATAAAAGAATTAAAGCGGTGCAACTTCTTTCAGGTTGCACTTCAAAGTAGCCGTCACAAAGGCTCTTACTCACTTTTCGAGATCGCGTCGTAACAACCTTACTCTAATAGATCAGACCAATTGATGAAATTCTCGTCTTCATGCCTAATACATTACAGTCTCCAATTCGTTGGTACATCAGACAGCAGATAATTGTAGAATTTACCGATTTTGCATTCGAATTTTCAGAAACATTCCATCTCGCTTGATTTATCCCTCCTCACAATTCACGATGGGTGCACTGACCAGGGTTTGGTGAGGAGCAAGGCCTTCTATGACAGCTCTTAGTTCATCCTTGAGAAATCGCCAAGGGTACACAAGGTAGACAATGCAATGGCTGCGAAACCGCCCCCATCGATGACACGGTGGTAGTTTTTGCAGCACATTCAAAGGGAGCATATTTTGGGGGCTAACACACTGGTCTCAGCCCAAGAGAACATCCATCATGAGCAGATGTATTGCAGTTCAGCCAATAGCATCAGTATTGGCACTACCTACCGAGCCAACCAGTTTGATTGCTCTTTGAAAGCTAGAGCAATGTAAACACTCTTGCAAAATTGAACAAAATGCAACATTTACCTTCTGGCACAACTTAATACGAACTGCCAGGAAAGCAAAAGGAGAAAATGGCACTCGAACAAACAGCAAAGCTAGCATTTGGTAACGATGTCAGCCATTTTGAAACTACCTTGACATTTATTAGTGATTTGATAAAAATTGGAAAGCATTTGCAGGTTTACCTCCGCAACCGCTATGGCTACAAGACGAGACTGAAATCAACAAACGGCTGACCTCCGAGATTTAAATACTGCTCAATGACTACTTTGCCGAAGACCACAACAAAAACACAGTTACCCTAACAAATGGTTTCAAGTTAAAAATGCAACATGGTAGCCTCGACATACATTGCAACGCTGAGGCGTTACAGAGCGACCACTGACAGCCAACGATGGCAATTGCTTTCAGAAAATACAAAGCATAAATTACTTAAAGTAGACAAAAACTAGCCTGTGTATGGCAAGTTGCAGGCACATTATGGAGAGGAATGTAGTGAGGCTATATTGAAGCAAAGAGGTCAGCACGAGAAGCAATTGAGCCGCTTTTCGGTATCGATCAAGAAAAAGCTCACTTTGACGGAATTTGACGCCAAATGATGAGCACAAACAAACGGGATCTAAGAGTGAGAAAAGGAGTGCACTTGACCAGTCCCAAGCTCCGACTGTAGTCACTTCGAGGAGAGTCTATTGCTGCTGTGTCATTACTTCCATCTTTATTCCGTGTGCATACAGGAAGAAGAGGATGCTACATGCACTGACCTCCCTCCTCCCTCCCTCTCCCCCCTCCTCTCTTCTCCACATAAAACGCATTTTATCTTTGCCTTTTCATCCAAATAAATCCATCAAGTAGCGAGCACACATTGAACGTGCCGACGCTTGCCCACTGACTCTTCCAGATCTGCTCATGAGCTGGACGCGCGCTCAGTGTCTGTGACCAGCAGTGTCTACAAATGGGACGAACTCATTGACAGCTGCAAGAGAATAGACAACTGCAATGGAGTCGACTGGGTTAGTGGTGCTTACGCATACCTAGGACAAATCAACCCCTTCCAGCCTTAAACACATTAACAACTCCACACTTCAACCACGTGTCTCACCAATGGAGACGCTGTGCACGTAAGCGGGAAGGTAAATCTTAAGGCAATCTCAAAACATGTCACTAATCCAAAAGTACGGTCAGAAAGCTCAAAAAAATGCACAAAATGACTCGTTCAGAAGAACATGCGCGATATCGAGCAGGTAAAACCAAATTGTTAAGTTGAGTACAAAAGTAGGAGGTGAACGAGGAAAATAAAACAATTAAGGGCAAATTATGATGGCTATGTGAACACGGGATGCATATTTATATGAAGGGGGTGAGTACTTTGCATCATGAATGGGAGAATAGGGGAGCGATAAAAGCTTGCAAAAGTAGGGGACATAGGGCGATAGTCAATGACAGGAACCCAGCCACCCTCGCCTCTAGCCCAGCGGCGATGGCCTGACCTCGACTAAGGCTCCGTCCTCATTTCTGCCAGCCTCACTTCCTGTACCACCGGGGCAGCCCGAATGGAGGCTTCCAGCACCTCCGACACCTAACCCTACGTGGCCTGCAGTGCTAGGTTCGAAGACAAAGCCGGTTTGCTACGTACCACATACTCTACCACCACTGCTGCTCCGTCACCCTCCAGCGATGCATCTGTGTCTGCACCCCGCCTGGTTCCTATGATGTAGATGACACCTGCCTCAGTAGTACACATTATAAGCCCGGTCTTCTCTAATCTCCCCACAATCTCGTGTGTGCGCCTTCTGGTGGGCAGGAATTGCAGTAGCAAAAAATGGTCTCAAATCGCCTTTTAGGCGTAGCACTTCCCTTCCGCCAATTGACTAATCTTACACTTCTTAAGAAGTTTCTCTCAAACAGCCCCCCGTTGTATCGAAATCCAATCGAGTAGACAGATCGAGGACACCACCAACGTTTGGTCTTTGTAAGCAAGCGATTCGTTGTCAACAACTGTGTCTGCAGTCCACCACAAATAGGAACAAAGCATGGTCTTTATGGCATAGAATGATGTGCACTCCGGACCTGTGGGGTGACCATTTGGGAGAAGACAATGATGCAATTTTTGGTAGCCTAGCAATCGTAGCAGCACAAACCATTTTCCGTCATATCTTTTCTCTCACTCAGTTCCTCGGCCAGCAAACCACCCTACACAGACGTGAAGGAGAAGCAGAAGCAACGAATACATGGCCTGTGGATCGTACCCTTTTGGTGTGTAAATGGCGGTCGTGTGCTCAGCATCCACCACGACATCCTCACTAGCTCATCCATGTCATCCATCCGTTCTTTCTGAGTGCTCACACCTTCTTATAGCAGTAAATATTAGCTCTCCTATCAAGCAAAACAGTAACTGCTATGCGAAATTTGTAATTTGTAATTTAATTTGAATTCGCATTGTTCAAAGATCTGGATGCAAAAATTAAAGTTTGAGTAGCAGTTATACAGATCGTGGCATTGTCCCTCGATCCGAACTGCGCATTGTCCATGCCTTCACCAAAAGTTTAATTTAGAACAGTTTAACTCAAAGCATGTTAGTACCAGAAGACTGAAGTAGCACATTCGTGCTCTTTACTTTTCTTTCAGCCTCAATAGGAATGGTTTTTGTGACTTCAAAGCTGCAAAGTGGATGGAGCGGTGTAGCATGTTGTCTGACACTGGCAGCTCATGTGTGCAACGAAGGTTGACCTGTCTCTATTCTCGTTACTGATGCCGCATATTATGGCACTGAAATAAAGTATAAATTGGAAGGAAATAGACAAGAGACAGAATATTCACGTATCCAAGTGGAAGTTGTTTGGATATGATGGGTCGACTATCGAAATAACGATAAATTTTTGAATCAGCAGTAGATAGAATATAAGACGAATTGAGTAGAGAATTTTATCATTCTATTTACATTAAAGACTCAACGCCCGTCTACTTGCTGACGTGGAACAATGCTGAATCTGATGATGCTTCTAGAAGTAAAGACAAACCTCATTTTCAATGCTGTCGATTGACTTTATTGAGTTGATGTGTGGCTATTGCTACAAACTCAGGTAAGCAAGAGGGTTAAGTAGCATCAAAAGAGCTTCTAATGAACAGATCGAATCCTTAATTCGTATATCACTAGAACTGCAAAATTTTCCTATATATTTCATCTCATAATGTTGGGCCTTTAAAGAGAGTTTGAATTTGACTTCACTCCTTAACAAGCATCAATCCACTGTGTATGAGACAAGCGGACTCATCCTTTCCACCCACCCATTAGAATTGGCCATTATTTGAGCAGAACTTCGTCACACGCAGCGATCCTAGTCATTCGATGGCATGAATGGGACTGGCATAAAGCCTTAAACACTCTCCTGCTACATAAGCAGTTTTGATGGCCTCGGCTTCCGGTCATTGTTCACGTCAATGGTTGGATGCCGCTCCTGCTACTCTCCTTTCTACTATGAAGCAGAATCGCTTCCCACGCAATCATGTGTTAATTCCTTGAGTTGTGGTGCTTCATAAAGTTATTCTTGTAAGTGTAAATTATCATTTGCTTGAATGAAACAGCGATGAGGTCACTTAAATCACATGGAGTGGAAGAGGAAGGAGTACATCAATTCTACCACCAAAGCTATTCGACAAGTACTGGAATGGAAGCCTTCATTTTCGTAGAGGAAAGCAGGAAAATTAAAACAGATGATTTGTCAAGGAACTATGGGATGCAAAGCAATGCGATTTCTCAAGTCGCTAATGAAGTGTAGCACATGTAATCGTCAAGTTCAGTAGACGTCCTATTTCCACCTCCCTCATGTCATGGAGGCGAAAGGAATAGCTTATCGTATCCTATCTCAGTATCAAAACATGCCACAAATTGAGCCACCTAAACGACATCCACACCAACCATCACTGGTCCTTCTAATATCGTGATGCCTACGTCTTCAATGAATTCACTCAATATTTCATTATCTTGTGCTGCAGTTTAGAGTCATGCGGCACTTAGATTATCTTCATGTTGGTAAGACAGTACAAATTCATGCTTTTCCTCCAATAAAATCAAGAAGGATGGAAATGCCGTATGTCCTGCAACCCTTTTGGCCGCACTTTTACAATTCGCATCAAAAATTTTTATTCCCGTATGTCGCGCATTGAATAGTTCCGCACTAGTTAGTAGAAACCAAATCGAGTCTAATTATCTCTCTGTTGATTCAATTTTTTTGTTAATTGCCTTGGTAATGATAACTTCGTTGAAAGCATACTTGTATAAAATTCCATGTACTTCTGCAAATAACACTTTCTGTTTGGGTAATCGCTTTGCCCCGCTCAATGCGACAAACAGTACAATACGTTTAAGTGTTAAAAATCGACGCAATTTCTTTCCTGAGAGGCAACTGTACGGAGGAATGAGATAAGGGAATGACATTTAGCGGTTCCATGTAGTAACCCACCTGTTAAAAAATAACCTCAAAATGTTGTATCAAAGGATTCTTATGAGACAGAGGAGCAATCACTCTGATCAACATCTTAAATAAACTACAGGAGACAGGCATGAACAGAACTGCCTTCATCACCTCTGTGTCTATAAGCAGATGCGTCCGTACAAAGCCACATCTGCTATTGGAAACGAAGACGGCCTTAAAGCTTAAACGAAAGAAGAACTGCCGCTGAAGACAACACCATATACGGTACGCGAGAAGTTGAGGGACCATTTGATGACCGTTTTGGATGTGTGAGATGCGTTCTGTGAACATGAATCCCGTGATGGGTCGTCAGAACCGTATGAGGCGCAAGAGTGTTCGAGGCACGCATAACTCCAGATTCTGTTCCCCGCCCCAAGTGCTGCCAATGTAGGTGCCCCTTCACAGCCAGTCTGCTCGTCTAGAGCGTTTGAAGACCAAGAAAAAAGTAAATACATAGAACTCTTAGTATGATTTGCAAAAGCTCATTTGTGATACCAAAGCGGGATATTTTAACTACCACAATTAATGAAGGCGTTAAGTACGCGCTCACATACTACAAGCTCCTAAGGCACAAATCCTTCCTTCAACTTCAATGCATTGAATTGTTTTAATGCTCCAGCAACCAGTGGGCTCGGAGGTCCACACATTTTGAAATAGGTCCAGTTATTTCTTGCAGCAGGTTTCACCTTTTAAAAACTCGTCCTTTCATCAGTCCTTGTAAAAGATGATGATGTTATCCTTAGTCTGCCTTCGCGCGTCGAGCTGTCCCGTATCGATGAGCCGGATAATAAGGCGACCTTTGACATCAGTATCGCCTTACTATCCGGTTCATCAACACACGGGAAGGCTGGACGGGAGAAAGCAGACTAAGGAAAACATCTGCGCCTTTTACAAGACCTGCTGATGAAACGGGTTTTAAACAAGTGCACACCGATTGACTCACTGTCTTGATGGGAAGCAGACAATAATTCAAGCCCTTTTGAATTGAAAATTATCAGCTCGGTTGGTTTGGCCACCTACAACAGTACAGTCCTTTGCATAAGTGAGAGCTGCGATGATTGCCGATAAGACGAGACTGTGCCCAAAGCATTAGATAGCCTGGATTTTGTGCGCTAAAATGGAAGTCCGACAAAATGAAGTAGAAGCCACTGTAAGGAAAATTTTCGACCGACAAAGGAGAGCTACCTGCAGCTCCACGAAAACACGTCCAGTGAACGTGAGACTTGTGAAATTAGGAGCAAGGTCAAGCGGGCACGATTGCTGGCGGCAGGCGTTCATGCTTTACACGAACATCCGCCACTTTATATGTAGCGATTAACGATGCTCAAAGAAATAACTGGACTCATTTTCGAAAGCATAGACTATCAAGCTTACTAGCTGTTGGAGCATTAAAACAATTTAATGCATTAAAGTTTAAGGAAGGACTTGTGCTTTAGGAGCTAGCACTAGGCAAGCGCGTGAATAAACCTTTCATTAATTATGGTAATTAAAACAGATTGCGTTGGTATCAGAACTATGCCATTAAAAGTCATACTCCAATGTTTGCAAGGCAGAGTCTGTGCATTGATAATTTGCATTCCCTTTCCTTAATAAAACTGCGAAAATGTGTTGCTTTTGGTCATCATCCCGAGATACAATCGGCTAGTCCGGCTTCGACATTGTAGTCGCCATTTAGCCAACGCCTAATAATCCGTCCTCACTGCAGACATCCTCGTTTATCAGGCAGTTTGTCAAGTTTCTAACCACTGTCAAGGTTGCAAAGAGAACATGCTATGTTACGCTATCCACCAGCATTTTGTTGACTGTGGCTTTTGCTCAAGCAATGGCGTGTTTCCCAAGGCTGATTCACTAACGCCAGTAACTAACATAAACCATGGAGCACTCGATTTGAAGTTGATTAATGCTTACATCGTGCAGAGAGGTTCATTTGCTTTAGTGCTTTGGACGTCTCAACATGCTCCCTCTCTCTTACTTAGGAATCTATTCTGCCAGCTTTTCTTTTAAGTTACACAGAGAGCTTTCAGTCTCAGCAAAATCCTTGGAAAAAGTAACTCATGAATGGACTTAGGTGGAGAAAGAGCTGCATCATTTGCACTGCCGTGACTGGTAGCTACAGACAGACAGCTTTTACGTTACGCATGAACCAGTGCTACAGACGGCCTTTGCTGACGCTTCTGCTGCCATCCTCTTCTCCTCTACTGTAGGCAATCTTAGAAACGCTGAAGCAACCTCAATCATGTGATCAAGTGTGGAAATGCATTTATATTTACTATTAACTCAGCTGCACGGAAGTCAGGAGGAGTCTGCATGGCACTCCTTCTAGCTTGATGTATGCTTATAAGAATGAGTGGGAGTTGTTTGCGAGCAGGCGGGATTGAAAATGAAAGGTTGACATGATGTTAGAGCATAATGCAGTGGACCACAATATAAGAGTTTTAAGTTAATCACTAGTTAAGAACCTTGTAGCGCAGGACTGTAAGCTGCCTACAACACTTCTTCGATTCATCGCAAACTTGACTAGATGGTAGGAGCAGATGGTATCCGCGTCACGTGGTAGTTCGACCATAATGACTTGTCCAACGTCGTTTGTGAACAGGACAGATATCCACCCAAGGACTCTTCGTAGGAGGGAGTTATAGACGACTTGTTCTACCAAAAGCTAAGAGATCTTTGTATACTTTTCGTCACCATTGTCTGCTTACATCAGAGGGTATAAGAAGTCTGGAACAACAGTAAAAGAATTGTTTTGGGTAAACAATGCTCCCAAGCCATGCTGAAATGCAATCCAGCGGGACTTCGGAAGTTTGCCTACGAAGTTAACGTAAAAGTCCTGCTTTATTGTTTGCTCCGTTGCTATACCAATTCACTACATTAATGAAAAGTAAACCTTAGTTTAGATTGTTCCAAAACACATTTGTGAGGCATTTTTTAGATAACGTGCAGCCTTTTTGTCTGCCACATGGGTAAAACAAAAGGCCGTCTAGGATAATGTAAACAATACGGAAGTTATTTTGATTTATTCAGGCTAGATTTTGACCTAAATGGGATCTAATGGAACAGTAAGTTGTGGCCAAAATGGAAGGCATAGCTGGTATAAGTTTAATGGGTTTCAGCCATTTGAATGGCTGTTCGGAGAAACGAACAAATGTAGACCATTGGGTCTAAATTCCACCTGCACCTACTATCACGCTCATTCCACTTATATTTTCTGAGCCAAAATTAAGGGGACTAAATAGTCGTGTTCAGATTGCTGATTGATCACCATCACTTTTTGAAGGAAACGCCTAAACTCGTTCACACGCCTCCAAGTTAAGCGCCAAGTTATCTCGGTGGTGAAGGAACGTCTGCAATCGAGGAACTAAGACGAGAATCCACTACTAGGTCAACTGAAAGAGCTGACGAAATCATAATGAAGGAGGATTAGGCTTACGGTTACATTTGACTGCAAATAATTTGGAGATATTTAGCTCTTTCCTGCGTTACGCGTAAGATAAGCCTATAATGTGTCCTTGCAAAAGCATTACTGAATGACCGCTGGCATCCTACCATGATAATTACTGTCAGAGAATACAATACACAAATCCTTAAAGTAGGCAAACACTGGCAGTTTATTCTATGTCTCTAATAGAGCATATTTTCATGCCTCAAATCTGCAGTAGCCGAGAATTTCATCAACTCAACCGTAAAAGACGACCTTTTGACTGAGTGCCTTAGTGTTTGTGTGACGCACATTCGAATGCCAATACAATGCTAAAACCTGTGAAATACGCAAATTCGTTGGGCATACCACTACAATATGTGCTCTCGCTTAATGAATGGGGTGACTGGTCGATCGCTTAGCTAACTGGCTCGCTCTGGTTCTGCCGTTGCGCCTCCTTCGATGACCAGGTCAAGCAGAGTAGACCACCCACATCCAACCACCTTTCAAATAAATCGGAGCAATTTATTTTGAGGTTCTTCACAGTGTCACCTCAGTAATGTATCAGCCAGAAATTTTTTCAAAGCATACCTACAGGCACGTTCAGCTGGTCGCATCAAGCATATCCATGTAGACGACAGCAAAGAAGTGGCTGATTTGCATGAGATGCTTTGACTTCTCTGCAGCAGAGACGACCTAATTGATGGAGGGACATGATGCGACAAGTGCGTGACCATTCCACGAGGCGCATTCTATTAATCATCCCACAAAATAAATAAAGTAGTAAGCGATTGTGTATGCCAATGCTTACGATGAAACTGAAGCCATGCAGAATCAGTTGCAAGTTATTGTGATGGAACAGTTTGTTTAACCCCGAATGAAAAGTGTTCAGTAAGTGCTGCACCAACACCGCCGACACGTTTCTCTAAATGACTTTGGGGAGATGCATTCAGTGCTATCGGATGCATCTGAGAGATGCAAGAACTTGCTGTTGTGATGCTGCAATCCAATGGATTCTATAAAAGCAGGCGTATTGTCATCTTCTCTAAGAGGCAGAGACATCTAGACTACTAGAAATCGTCCTCTTATTTCCAAATAGCCAAAGTGGAGCAACAGTCTTGTTTTCAGGTTTCACTTTGTGCTTTACTGACTATAGACGAAAGTTTTATCGACTAAGTGGGAGTTGCAGACTGTTAGGATAGAGTCTACGCTCATTGTGATAGACTTACTCTGATCTCATCTTTGTCAACGCTCATCACTCACACTTCACCATAGAATGCAAGGGACACCACAGTGAATTGGACCAACTTACCTATCTACCAACAGGTCCTCCTCCTTACACTTTGATTTTAATCTACTTTGTAAGAGAACAAGACAATGACTGGGATTCGCAAAATTTATTGCTAAGAAAGCGGAGTCATGTGGCCGCACAATCACAAAGCAAAGTACAATTAAATGTCTACAATGCGACTAGGATGCAACACAGCAACAATGGGAGAACAAGATTTCACTGATTTTCCACACAGAGGGATCAAGTCTATTTCAACAGACATAGAAAACACAGCAGCAACACATATAGTGGGAATGACATGCAGAGAGAGTAGAAGATGATGACACTCTTGCAACGTAAATGTAGATTGATGGGATGAGGTGGTCGCGATATCACAGATTGCTTGTCTGAAGCAGGAAAAGAAGTGGCGCTTCTTGAGGCAGGTTTGCAAACAGGATGAGTAAAGGAAGTACGAGGTTGTCTGCATCTCTACCTTTTTTTAAGTAAAGAAGAAAATGCGCCTTGTAGTGAGCGAACGCAGTCCAGATCCACTGTGCAAAGTTCCAGCTCAACAATTATAGCAGCAGGGTTTTCTCATCAAGTTATGCCCCCTTACATCTAATCCCTAGCGCATTATCTATTAGGAGCACAGACTTCCATACCAATTCCTAATAACAAAAGGAATGCTAGGATGGGAACCACAACCAGTAAGTCGTCGAATTCATTTCTAATGATTGACGCAAATTTAACCACCAAAGAGTAATGCGATGATAACGAAAATCAACAAGAAGATTGAGAACATATCGACCAGCACAAAAAGAAGTAAACATACAATGACAAAATTTCCTCATTTTTTGTACTGTACATAACTTGATTGGAACAAACACCTGTCCTTTCGATTCTTGATTTAATTCAGTGCAATGAGTCATCGCAGCATCGTGTATGCTTCTATGCCTCTCCTCTTCCTTATTCACCTCCTCACTTCTTGTAATACCTCATAAACAGAGGAGACACTCACGCACACCATAACACAAACATTCTTTCTGAGTTGCTGCGTTCTGATAAAATTGGGCACTTCGTACTGCTCCTCCTCGTTTAGTACAAATCGAAGACCTTTGGTGGAAATAGCCTAGTAAACTAGCCGAATAACACACCACATTAGGAAGTACCTCTGGCAAGTGCTAATGCAATGTTAAAAAAGAACTTACAAATAGGAAATTAAGTAGTTATAAGCCAAATGTCTACGAACTTCAAGGTCATGAAGACGGCAAATTAGAAGGTTAGTAGCAGGGACCAGGAAGATGGCCTTCACAACCCTCACATGCGAATCAAGTCTATCCAATTTCATTCTTTTCAATTCTAGCTGTTAGTTAGAAAAGAAGAATTAGCGTTCCAAAAGGAAGTGCTTCCAATTGGCCAGATAAAAGGCATCTGTGAAACCATCGATTGATGCAATTGCAAATTTCAATCAGAAAGGAAATTCTTACCTGCCTGTATTTAGAGTGATTCATGGAAACATTTTTAACTGCGTAGAATGTATCACATTCATGCTTGGAAGTTAAATTGTATAGTGCTGCAATAGAAGATGGGAGCAGGAATGGAGGCAAGAAGAGACGGCGACAAGGATAGGATGACGGTGAACAACAAAAGCCGCAGTCAGCTAGATGTACCTCTACATGACCAGTCGGGACTGAACTTTTGATGAGACTTTAAGGCCACGTCTGCACTGCAATTTCACTCGGGGGATGGTGACATCCACTAGGCGCTCAACCATCAATACAGTCCACGCCTTGCTCTCCAAGCCTCTGCGAGGTGAGAACAGTCCTGAAACTGATTAACAATGATGGACTTAAACAACACTTTGCGCACTTTAGTAAATTTCGAGAAAGTGTTAATGTTACTGAGCTCTTACTGATTTACTTCTTGCAGTGCAACTCATAAAATAGAAAATGTAGAAAATAGAAAAGCTTTAAGACTTTTGCTTGTGTCTGCACCAACAATATCAAACCACTACTAATCAGTTGGTTTGAGACTGTTCGTGACCACTCACTTACCGTACGAAGCATCAAGGGGCCCTCACCCTTACCACTAAATCGTAAGCATTAGTGGCAAAATGTTTCGCTATTGCAAATTCGGATAGTCTTCGTCAACCAAAAATACCCGTCGCAGCATACGATCAAGACTGTTCTTGATCTCAGAGTTGATGCTCACGAATGATCTTTGCTGAGTTTTTTTCTGCAACGAATACGCATCTTGCTGAACATAACTCGAGTGAACTCGATCGAGGCTACTTAACCGGTAGCACCATTCGTCTCTTTTGTAATTTTTGACCATTTCAAACATCAGCCTGATGATCAGTTTGCAGAGGCAGTGGAATTACCACGTAATCGTTTAGTCAGTTCATAAATCGATGCAAAGGTAGACAATCGATATGATGAAAATCAGACGCGTATCATGATG
This sequence comes from Taenia hydatigena, assembly GCA_036345935.2. Taxonomy (NCBI): domain Eukaryota; kingdom Metazoa; phylum Platyhelminthes; class Cestoda; order Cyclophyllidea; family Taeniidae; genus Taenia; species Taenia hydatigena. The sequence goes on along the minus strand of JADWOT020000595.1, from coordinate 166,142 downwards.
ATGAATATTTGCTCAGTAGTCAAGTTTACGGTAGTAGGAGTTAAAAATAGGAACTTTAAAGGACGGCATAATGAGTAGAGCATCTCGAGGCTTCCTCGAAGGCAAAAGAAGGCAAAATGGTAAGACAAAATGTAACTACTCAAGGAGCAGGGAGAAGGGACTGCTGTCATGGTCTAAAGGCCAGACCGCCAGACTAGAGCCGAAATCGACAATCAAACGGGCGAAGTATTACAATGGCGTCTTAAAATACGTTGACCTCTACTTATTATGCCACAGAATTTGAGTTGATTAAACACAGCAATCAGTGCAGTTGAATGCATCGATTACGAGGACGCCACGCTTTGCCCACCAATTCCCCATGCCCATTTGTACAGGAGTCGCATCTCAACATGAGAACAGGTATTAGGCCACAGAGATGCCCTTGGCACACCTGAATGCATGTCTCGTGTACAAGTACTGTTAATATTCAGCATGGCATGAGCACTGCGATGTTATTGGTCACAAGGCATAGCCTTATTTTCTCTATCAACTAATTTCTAATTTTAATGTTTCAGTCTAAATGATCCACATATTGCTAGACATGCACTACTGTCCGCAGCACCACGCAAGTGTCACTTGACCAATATCATTCATCCAACAGGCCACGTTCATCAATAACTATTCTATGGCCTCACACGTTATTGTACGCCTCCTTGTTGGTCTTACACGCATTTACACAACAGCTACAAATGAAAATGTTCGAGGGGACCATGAATAAAAGTAAAAGTAAAAGCTTTACCAAAATTGCTTCATGCGGCAGCTGAAATCGAATAGACAGATTAGCCTTTGAAATAATCATCGCCTTGAGCATTTGTGTTCTTGGCCTTTCGTTTGAATTCATTACATTTACCAATGCAAGCGGAAGGCAATCTCTTGTGCCATCTCGTTGAATGTCTATTGGCAGTAAGGCAAACAATGATTTATTAGTGGTGGGGAGGGAGAAGATATGTGCAATGCTGTGGCGCTTCAGCACATTTGAATGAGGAGAAAATAAATGCTGACAATCACAATGTGGGATGTTCTAGGAACAGCGCATAAGTACCTCACTCACAACAAACTAAACTAAACTGACTCACGGCATAGAATGGTAATATCTTTCAAGCATTCCTTGGAGAGTGTCAGAAGTACAACTTACGACACGCAGTTATTAGACAAGTGAATTTTTAATGAGTTCTGAAGAATGGAGAACTTACTTTGTTGATCAACATTAAAAGTGGGTAACCGAAAGATTCGGTCAAGCCAAAGTCACTTAGATTCAGTCTATTTCTGTGTGCATCAACTAGAACATTTTTGAGTTTAAATCTTGGTGGAAAAAGTGGCTTGTGTGGTGACACTACAAAGCTTGCGACGTTTGGTATACAGATATCCTGTTTGGAGCGACTGAAAGTTAAATCCTGCCTCGACATTGTTTGCATGAATAGCAGTGCCTTCATAATAAAAGTCTAACTACTGTCTCAGATCCAAAGACATTCATGCTGCAAACTGGAGGCCATGGGCTTCTTGTAGAAGTGCATTTCCTATCTGATCCCATTCAAGGGAACATCCTCACCTCACCATTCTAGGTCAATTCAACAAATGGCATTAAGTTGCCTCAACTTCCATTATCGGTATTTTGAAACAGTTGCATTTACTTTTGGAACAGTGCAAAGAATACTGCTTTACCAATCCTTTGCAAATTTCACTCAGTGTGCAAAAAGGGCAACAACGTTTTCCAATATTTTTACAAAAACCCCAAAAGTTAAATTGTGAGTTCACACTTTGTGATTAGTCCATGATAACTCGTCACTATACCCTGTGTAATCGTTACTAGTCCCCACCAGATTAGCTCTTTTATGGCTTAGAAACAAAAATTCTACGTCAATCATATTAGTGGCAGTAACACTGAAACGTCACTTAGACAACGCGAACGCAGCTACTGCGATAAAACTGAATCTCGCTACCACGTTTGCAAGGCATCGCATTCACCAATTGACTAACGGATTGCATCTTTGATGTGGTGTGGCAACGCAATCTCAAAAGAAAAAAATCGCACAAGTTTGAGTGTTTTAGATCTCTTTTGCGAGTCAATTACCTTTTCACAAAAGGTCTTTAAATGGGTAAAAGGAGAAAATTTGAACGTAGTCGTTTGCTAAAAGTCCACAAGCGTCAAAGTGAAACACGCAAAGGATCAAATCAAGCTTAGTGTTTGAGTAAGTCCAATGATTACAATTGCCATCTTATAGCCTCCATCTTACAAGTTCTAAAGCATTTGCTAGGCAAGTTTGGAGACATTCCCGTATTTCTGCATGCGTATTGCAACTGGCCATCCATGAAACCATCCACCCGCTCATCCTGCATATCAGCTACACATCAGAATAGATGTAAATGATGCATTCGTGGACGACTTTTATTGAGCGGAATTCAGTGAAATTATAAATTTACCATCGCGAACATGACCACTTTGCTAAACATAGCCCATTGTCTTTCTGATACGTAGACATGTCACATCGCATCACTTATTAGTTTCTCGACAGTACGCATTCATATGAGTCTTGACAACCCATTCGATGCAAAAGGGGTGGGGCAAAAACTGACTGAAGCCACTCTTGTTTTCACAGCTGTTTGGGTTCAACCACAATTTTCAATAGTCCACTACATAGGCCTTTTTGAATACGGTTAGCTTTACCCCCTGTCAACATCCCAAATGCGACAATGCAGAGGATGTAATTCACTTACGAGCGCAAAAGCAGAGAACTTTCATTGAATGCTCTTTGCCGACTCATTAGTTGAGCAAGCTCCTGTTCTCCATAGCAGACATTTTTAAACATTGGGCCTATTTACAATGTGCTCTTGTTTCATGTTGCACTATGGAGACGAATTCTCAACATCGGCACTGTCTCTACAGCTCGTGCACTTCTATTCTTGGGGCAGGCACACCTCCTTCTTCCCAATCGCCTCGCACATTACCATCTCTCAGAAGACGTTTACGCAAATTCACGCAAACTGAATATAAGTGGGCTTAGATTGTGAGCAATGGAGGAAAGTTGTGCGGCTGACAATGACTTCAGCGAGGCGCTATTTATCACGAGGTTGGAGTGGAACCTAAAGGGTGTGTGCTCACGCACCTGATGCTGAGGCTGTGGACAAGATTGGTCAACTATAGCTGCAATGGTGGGTTCGCTATCTACCTATTTTAGTCAACGTGGGTCTCCACAAACAAAAAAGGAACGGAAGGTAAGCACGATTTTCGAAGTGAGTGGAGAGTAGTCACTTAAGTAATAATTCCCAACTGATTCAAAGCACCTTCATTTCTCCGAAGTTGTAAGTACCTGCAATAAACACTTTTCCCATTTACTTTACAAATTCTCAGTCTCTGTCAGTGCTTTTTGCTGTGCCATTAGCAAGTGGCACCACTGAATGTGCTGCCAATGCAGATATCGGCCCGCAATGTGAATCGTTGACGACCTTTGCCTTTAGTCTTTCAGTTTCCCATTCAATAAACCCATTACAGACTACCAAATGCTATCATTTACGCTGACGTGGTCAAAGCCACTGATAAACTGGATTCACTCATCTCTTTTAACCAGTCTACTTTCGAGCGAGAAAGCCACCAAATCATTTCTTTTCATTTTTACGTCTTTAGCAAAAGTTAACTGCAACGCACTAAAATAAATCAACTCCGAATACGGAAACCAGTAGTGATAACCGCAGAATGCAAGGTTTTGCGGTTTTAATTACCAAAATAAAGTCTAGCACAAATGTGTCGCTAAGATGCGAGAATCAGTTGTGCTGAGGACATGAGGAGACGTAGAAGTTGAGACGTCATCGGTGTAGGGATGTTGTACACAAAGTATTTTTTATTGTCTACTCAACTGTCTCCTTCCACATTATAGCTCTTAGGGTGCCACAGCGAAGAATGGAGTTAGAAGAAGAGGTCGCACCTGCACTCACTAATGTAATGCCCAGCATGTAGTCAGAACTGCAGTCGGTGGTGATTGGTAAAGCAGAACGGGTTTAGCATAACGACCACAAGTCACATGTTAGCTTTTCTGAAATGTCGGCTTCAGCTTTGAGCCTATGACCGCAGACGATGGGGGTGGAAAGAGCAGTTGAGCGGAAAACTTCACTAATCAAGGCGAATTTGCGCGGGACAATATGAAAGGCAGATATGCAAGTTTGATAAAATGTGGATCGTGTAAAACCATTTATTTTGAGCTTCGTGTCTACGAACAGATGATATTTATGAACTTAAATGTAATTTACTAATGTCTTGTTAGTGATAAAGTGAGGTAAGTATAGGGAACCCACAAGACCAACAGAGAGCAATGGAGCCAATGCTTTACGGTGATAACCCCAGCTAGACGAGGAAAATTCACTGCCATGATTTTGTAGCAGCAGTCATGTCTCACGCGGCGTCTTAAGGTGCACATCAAGTCAAAGTCAGTGCTGTGTCAACGACAGCCGCGAAAATGGACTTTCTCAAACTTTGATAACTAAGTTAGCACGATGGTATTTAACAGCATTGTTTGAAAGCCAAATCGGGCGTCGTATATCTACTAGTGAGCAACTCCTTCAGTTTTGACACTGCTTCTGGTAAAGTTGCAGCGCTTGTTCGCCTACAACAGATTAAGTTGCTCAAAGGATTTTGCCCCTCTCCTCTTCGTGTTACCGAAGAGGTCGCTCTCACTCACCCACGCCTGCCATTACATGATACGCGTACAAAGAAAAGTTTGTTTGCAGGTCAAATCAATTACTCTTCAAAGGCATCAGAGCACTCGGCATGAAACATAGCATCCAACACGAAATACCAATTGACCAGAGACACAATATAGAGCCATGAGGTCTTTCTTTACCGGTTATTAACGTACAATTTTTTTAAATTTGTTCCAAAAGACACTTTACAGAGCTACTTTTAGAGACACTTTCGATGCAAGTGGATGCGGATAAGAAGACTTTTTGATTAAGGACTAATATCTTTTTAGAGAGATATTCACGAAAGTTACAAAACTTATTAACATGCTACAAGTGAGATTGGAGCAAATGCTTCACAACTGGTAATAAACGGAATTTTTGCGTAGACTTAAGACCGACATTTGTGCAGTAGTGAGGAGCCAGCAAGTGTATCCACAAATGTACGATCGTGATGAGGGCAGCACACCATTCGCATGTCTCGGCAAAATTACTCAACTCCAAATTGCGCGGTGTCGGTGCGATAATGCAGTTTGTGTCGGTCGCCAAATCAAGAAAAAAATTGATGTCAGAGCTAAAATGGACTAAACACGTAGTGTCTCTAAATCACACCTCAAATATGCCAACATCGAGTGGTGTAAAGATAAAGGACGCCCTGCGGCTGCTCACAAATGCTTAATAGTTCAATACTGAACGGTCCTGATTTACTACAAGTAAATGCGTTCTGATGTTCATATCTTTGTTATGAAAAGTAAACTTGCACTAAGTGACATCATCGCGACCTTACAATGGGATCGCGCGAGTCAGTGGTAAGCGCCGATCCATCTCACGAATGCTTGTGTGCAGAATGACCGGCTTAGGCTTTTAGCTCTTATTTGCTAGCCTGAGATGGTTGGCATGCCGTGGTGCACCTGTGATTGGATGAAGCTAGTGCTGCAATGCTTAATAGCAATGAAGTGATAGACACGCGCCAAAGCTGAGTAGGAATGGATATTATTTCAAGTGCACGAGTGAACTGGGAGGAGACTCTTTGGCAGCGCATAATCCCTTCTGCTTAACCAATGATCAATTGTTGAACATCACAAAGGTATCGCATTATTGTCTTCCTCTGCCTTCGGTCCCAGGCTGCTAAAAGGGTAGATTGGATACCATTTGAGAGACTCTACGAATCGCGCTAAGATATGGATTAGGTTTTTACAAGAAATAAAAGACAATTTCTTTCACGTTCATTTTGAAATCACTGGCAGGCTCTATTAGGGAATCCGGTTGCGTTCTGCCAAGAGTTATCTGTTATGGTGGACGATTTTAAAAAAAAATAGATCCTAGGCGCATAGTAACCACAGTAATTATTTGGAAATGACAAACGATGTCAATGTTGCTGTTATTTCTACGCACGTGGTGTAGAATCTCAATTCTTACCTTGTAAACGATCGATTGTCGGCTGGTAAGAAAGCCACGTATCTGCTTCAAAGGAATTGGCAACACGTTTGCTTTCCTCCCAAATATGAGAGCCAAGTAAATAGAAGGAAGTACAATCTCCAATATAGGTTTGGCTTTCTGTGACTTAACAGCGTTTATTAAAGCATAAAGCATTAAAATTGTTCAAAAAGAGAAAGTGATGGTTGGTTATTTCAGTGGAATGGCTTATTGAAAGCAAATTGTCAAATTGGACTATCGAAACAGGACGCAATGCCAACTGTTTCATATTTAGCCCAAAGTTGTGCAAGCGGATGTTATTTAGGGTTAGATTATGAGCAATGGAGGAAAGTTGTGCGGATGACAATGACTTCAGCAAGGCTCTCCTCATCACGAAGCTGGAGTGGGAGCTAATCTGGGTGCTAACAAGCATCATATCTAGGCTGTGAACAAGATCGGTCAATCATGGCTGTAATGACCGCGTTGCTATCAACCCATTGCAGTTAGTGCGGATCTCCATAAACGAAAAAGGAGCGGAAGATGAGCACGATCTTTGGAATGTGCTGGAAGTCAGTTACATATCCGATGATCCTAACCGGGACAGGATTGGACATAGAAGTAGAATCTCCATCGGTGTGTAAAATGTTGCGCACATAGCACTTTTCATTGTCTAATCAGCTGTTTCTTTCCACTCTGTGGCTCTTGGGATCCACAATGAGAAGTTGATTTACAAGATGAGATCGAGTCTTTGTAGTATGAATTAGAGTTGCTGGTGATCGGTGATGCAGAACGGGCTTAACACAACAGACACTGGTCATATGATAGCTTTTGTGAAATATCGGCTTCAGATTTGAGCATGTGAACTTAGACGATGAGCAGGAAACTTCAGTTACAAAGGCAAAGTCGCGTGTTATAATATGGGAAGCAGACACAAATTATGATGATCTGCTGGTCATGTGAAACCATTAATTTTGAGCTCCGTCTCCGTAAACGAATGTTGCTCATGATTTTACATGAATTATTGAGAGAATAGCATTTGGAAGTCTGTGGATTCATCAAACGTGTGAATCTTGATGTTGCATGGAATTGTGGAAATAATGACTAGGCATTCATGGGAAATCATGCTGTTCAGTGGACGTCATCATCATGAAACAATGGCAATACTACCTACGATTATAGCTCAAAAATTTGGTGGTCTCATGACCCTGCAATTTATTGGTGTCTTGTAAATAGAAAAGTGAGAGCAGTGTAGGAAATCGACAAGACCAACAGAGAGCAATGGAACCAATCTTGACGGCGATGACCTCAGCTTGACAATGGGAATTGTCTACAATGATTTTGTAGCAGCAGTCATGTTTTACGCAGCGCTTTAAGACGCACATTGAGTCAGCGTGAGTAAGTTGTCAATGATAGCTATGAAAATGAACGATCCCCGATCTAAGTAGTTAATCCAGCACAATGGTATTGAACAGTGATCAACAACTCCCTCAATTTTGACGTCGCTTTTGGCGAAGCGGGAAAAACAAGTTAATTACACTTGAACCAGTTGCAGCTTTTGTCCACTTGCAGCCGATGGAGATGCTCAATGATTTCGCACCTCTCCTATTGGTGTTACTGAAGAGTCGTCTTTCGGTCACCCATGCTTGTCATCACATGGAGCCCAAACAACGTACCATTTGTTCTTTAACATCGTAAGGGGTTAGTTTGCAGGTCAAATTAGGTGCTCATCAAAGGCATCATGGCCATCAGCATGAAGCATAATATCCAACATGAAATATCAATTGACTGCAGACATATTTTGGAGTTGTGCTGCCCCTCTCCACTTGCTGTATATATATATATATATATATATATATATATATATATATATAAGTAGTTCCCAATGTCAGGCAAGAGGCGTTTTAGCGATTGCTCTTCTTTCTTCAGAACCGTCGTCATCCTCCTTCGAGGATGAAGTAGATCCTCTGAATAGCATAACAGTCATCATCTTGACTCCTTTATTACAAAAACAAAGAAGAGTAACCCCTGCATGATCTCACTCTACTCGCTGCACGAAAATGAAGGCTAAGGAGGAAAAGATTAGCGTAGCATCTGTGGCACCTTGCAGTGACTTGATCAGAAGACAAGATTGAATAAAATATCACAGTCTAGCTTCTCAAATGCGTACATTTGTCTGATAAGATGAGTGAATGACAAGTAGGTACAGAGTGACGTCGCACAGACGAATCTTACTAGCCGACATCAAGTTACCGAAGTGTCAAAAGTGCCATGTGGCTGGGTCATCGATTGTCGTGGCGAAGACGACATGGCAGCATTGCAGAGAAACCTACAGAAAGGTAGTATCCGCTTATGCCAACCTCAAGCATTGCACCATGAAATACTACGCCTAACCGTTTCCATGGCGAACTACAAAGCTGAATATTCACCCAGTCTCTTTGTCTGCTATAAGATGCATGCCCGAGTGCTCATAGAACAGTGTCATCGTCTGTAAGACCAAGCAAGTACAATCAATTCACACATAAGAGCAAACGAGGCTCCGCAACCACACCTCACTGAGATGAAGTGAAAATTCAGCTCCCCTCTTTGAGACTCTGGCACCTTCGTTGTCTGAAGGACATTTTGCGGTGGAAGGAGATGGAATGGTCTCTTAACTCTCCTCTGTCGACTGTGTGTCCCCTTCATCGTACACAGTATGAAGAATTCGCTCCAAACAGCATTTGCCATGCTGATATAGTAGCTAAAGAGAAAATTACGCGACATTTGAGTTGAATAGGATGCGAGCTTGCGATCGGTGACACGGTCGTGTGCTTCGGAACACGGTAGCTTTTGTTCTGTCGCTCTGGCGTGGTATCCATACATTGCACCTAGTCTTCCATGTGTGTTCTCTATGCACAAAGACACGCTCCTTGCTCGCATCTTAATTACAGGCATAGTCCACATTGAAGAGCAGTTTTGTAACACACCTCTCATCCCTACTTCCATCCTTTCAACCCTGACGCAATTAGCCCTGCAATTCACTATCCTTTCTCAACAGGACAATAAAGAGCAAGGGGAGAGGAGAAAAGAATGGAAGAAGCGTGTCGCTCTCATCGACTGTTTCCAGTCAGCAAACCAAGCACATGGTGCCAATGCGCATTCTGCAACTGCAGCCACCACCGGCTCGCTCTTCACTTTTACCTTTGATTCATCTTTTGCTCGTACCTTAACCTGGTTTGGAGTCACCTGTCCTTAAATGAACGAAGAAAGTTGATACAATTAACCCTTCATATGATAGCAAATACTCATCGTAAAACCAAGTGCGAGAGCAGAAACCTTCCATCTCTCACTTGATGGCATGAACTGACCTTTGGCCAGTGACATTATACACTTTTAAGGCATGTGAATACAGCTGCCCGCCTTTGTGGGGCACTTTTGAATCACAAGAAGCTTCATGCAATTTACTTGACTACTTGCAGTCACTCAAAGCTGTCAATTAAGGGAATGCGATGCATTGTTGTAGAGGCATTGCTTCATGGTCTCTTGGAAACCCCTATTGACTGCTGACACTATTGGCTACCATTCGTGCAAACTAGCCGTAGCCTGATGGAACACTCTGTCAGACTGTCAGGCTTTTGCTCTCCGTTTCTCAGTTGCAGAGGATAAGAGAGTCGTCTCTTCTGTACATTGCCGTTATTTGAGGACTGAGAGTTCCTGCCACACTCTTTCATCAAGAACCTAATCGCCCAATCTAACAGCATACGCTTTATTTTGCACTTCTTTCGTGAGGCATTGAGTCGCATTCTAATGACAACAAAAATGTGCGTTAAGGCGAAATCTGGGAAGGTTACGCCCTCGGCGGAGCCCAGATGCACGAAATCGTAATTATGTTCAGTATTATCTTGTCGCCTAGCAAAGGCTGCAGTAAGCGTTTACTAATTACATTTGACGTCCTGATTTGTGCAATTGAGCTCGTCATCTATTCTCTAAGGTTTTTCCTTCAACTTTTTGTCATAATTGGCCGATTGTAAGCGCTGTAAGCTTACCGTGTGAGGTTGGTCAGCGAGTTTTTTTTAATGGACAAATAAGCCTTCCTATTGAGAACGAGTTTCAGTTGACCGGAAATAATAAAGCATCTAGGCTGCGGTGAACTTGTTGGAAATGGGGTGGGTGAAGTCATGCTCTGTGAGCTGATCGTCAGCTTTCTATTAAATGTTCTGTGTTCTAAGAGGAATGGCTTATCTCGCCTCAGCTGTCACTATTGCGCAACGGAGGAAAGTCAAGCACGTCGCATTCTCACGCAGTGTCCAAGCCTCTTCAAAACGCCTCCTCTATTTTGGTCTTCGACAAATTGGGCCGCACCTTAATACCACAAACAGTCAGTGAGAAATCTCTACCTCTGTAGACAAGTATGGAGCATTCTTGTTAGCAAAACGACTTCACTGTCAAGGCACGTTGATGCATGTTTCCATAAAATGGAAACTAAAATAAGCTCTATCATACTTTCGTGTGGAAGAACGACGAGATGCTGGAACAGTTCGGAACTAACAACACTTTATGATGTGTTTTGCCTCAAAAAAGCAGATGTTGGGAGCACTGGGCAGGGCAGAAGTACTGACGCTCATCGATTCAAATCCGATGCACAAACTTAGCCCATTTAAATCACTGCGGTGTGGCACGTACAAATACTAGTTCCTTACAGCAGCCAATCTTGCTTCCATCCACTTGGTAACCTTGGTGGCTCAGCAAACAGCACTTCGATGCTTCAGTAGTAATAATGTACTTATTTTAGAAAGATTAGAATTAAACTCCTATCGAACCGCCTAGCTCTCGTGTTGCCTTAGCCCTCTCTTTCCATTCCAGCATATCACGCGTTTGATGCTGTCAGGACATTTAGTCAAAGCGGTAAAACTAGTTTCTTGAGCATCAAGAATAAAAGCAGTGTTTGATTAAAAATTTCTCAATTATTATACTGAAGAACCATGGTCTTACAAACATCTGTCAAAAACATCAAACTTCTCTCACATTAGCCGAAACCCAAAATCGGCTGTTGGGTCGGCCCTTGCAGGTTATATTTCGTGTGGAAATTGGAGCCTACACCTTCTAGTCCTTCTTGAAAACGTGTCTTTTTGAGGACAATTTTATTGAAAGAGGCTGACTCAGCTAAACATCAAATAGCAGTGCTTTGCACTTCCATTAACACCTGAGTTCTGCTAATTTTTACTAATTTTTTTATTGGTCAAGGCACTAGCAGTCAGTCCATTTCAGGCCTTATTTAACCATCCCTACTTACGTATTATCATTTCATCATTCACTCATTCATCTATCCACCCTTTTGAATAGACTCATTAGTATAAGTTGATGTTCGACTTCCAAAATAAGATATGATGTGGAGAATAATGCTTTGTAGGAACGCTCAGTGTGAGTGTAAATGGTGAAAGTATTTTGGGATTTATCTGCTTCAAAGGCCAATACAAATGCAACAGTGACGACGATGGAAGAAGAGGCATTTGTTGACCACGCCCTCAAACGTAATGCCAGCATTTCAGCTCACCCACATGCGTCACCAGAGCAGAATCGAGTGTGATTCGCCTGATCATTGGTGCCCAGCAAGAATCTTTTTTTACTACCACATTCACAAGTGTCACCTATACGTATGACACTCAAATATCCAAAAGGAAAATGCACCTAATTTAAAACTGCATAAATAGAGTGAGATTGGACAATGGAAGATGACCAAGTAAAAGAAGTCGAGTAATTATGTTTGCACCGAAGTTTGTTTAGTAAGCAACCATTTTACAACGCAGAAAATGTCTAGCTTAGCAGCTAATTTGCATATTTATGCCGCTTTGACTTGTTTACCTAAAATGATCTCCCATTAGGTCGTAAACAGTGTATCGTTTGCGGTGGGTTGGCCTTGACACGGTCATCCTGTGCGCCCTCTTAGTGTCAGGCCATGGCATAAATTGAACTGCGTGAACAACATGCACCCCAACCGACATTAGTTCTTCCAGCATCGCAATGGCTTCGCCTTCCATCAGGAGATAGCATTTAAATCGTCCTTATTTCGGCAAATAAAATTTGCGAATACTACACACTAGCTGGATAGAATGCAACCGTAAGTCTTTTCCTCAAAAGCTGTGCTAAAGCTCGTGTTTATCTTGATGCTTATCAGTCAAAAAGAACCCAAGTACAAATAATCCAACCGAATGGGATTACTGAAGGTTGGCGTAGCTCAGAATGTGAAGGATTCAAGTTAGAAAAGCAAAGATGTAGCTTAACAATAAATTGAAAATAATGCATAACAAAGTAGTCTAGTAAAAGCACCATAATTTCAACACTTTCATATCCGTTTTATGTTTGATGGACTTTTGTGGAGATGGATTTCAACAGGATGCAGCTGCATTCAGGTATTATTTGAGTCAATCCTTTCAGATGCTTAAATTCATCCTTCCAACCTAATATCGTTCCAGCCACGGTGAGTCACGCTTCAGAACATGCAATTTGAATGATTGTCAAAAGACAACGTAATCTCGACGCTTCTTCCCTTATGGCTACATAGCTTTGATGGTTTATACTTAAAGGTCTAGTGATTTTTTGGCACAAAACTGCTACCAGTAAGTTTTTGGCAGTATCCTTTCTGAAATGGACATATTGTGGGCTTATCGTACGTGTAACGTAGGAATAATAATTAAATATCTCTAAATTATTCACAGTCAAATGCAATCATAAGCCTAATCCTTCACTCCCAACTTACAGCTGCACGTACTTCGGACAACTTTCGAGGTCTCACTGATCCATCTGTCGAAATCGCTATGACGTCAGCTAACAAAGTGTGGATAGGAATTGGTGAAATCAAGGATTTATGCATACTAGGACCAAAAAGAGGCTTCAATGCGGCCGAGTTACGCGTTTTTTCGACATTCTGTATTCAGGTCACATTTTCGTCATGCGATCATCATCAGCGCGTCAGTACGATTGACTCGCTGAGCAAGTCAAAGGCCGCGTCAATCAAAATACTCAAGAATGACAATAATCCAAGTTCGTGGTCTTATTTCCCGCAGCAACATGAGGCTTAAACACCCCAAATGTAACACCACATCTCAATTTTTATTTAAGTTCTTGCTTTCAATTTTATGCAAGCTTTATAACCTTGGTAACTACTAAGCATACTGATATAGTTCTTGTGGTAGTGATTGAGTACAGTGTCCAAGTCATTCGATACAAATCAAAAGTCGCTGCGAACGATGTGGTTCATTGATGGTGATAGCGTTGCGTTCACCAAACAAAGAGTGGGGTTGTGAACATCGCGACAGTTGGCAAAAGTGAGGTTTGTGTCACCTGCAGGATGTTCCATGCACTTAATGCAGTGTAGCAAAAACCTCTTCCAACATCTCCAACAAATGCATTTACAGATGCATTAATTTGCCCAACTACAATTGCCTCGTCGAGTTTCGGCATTAAATAACAGGCGAACGTGTTTTGCTTGAAGAGGAGTGGGTTCACTAGCACATTTAGGTGCCCAAACATACAATAATGAAGAATACTTTCGTCAATGGCAGCTATAACTCTATTTGGACAGTGGATCTTAACGTTCTAAGCAGATTCCATGAGACATAAGCGAATGTTAGATCCACGTTCTGTGATTTAAGCCACTATCGTCAAACGATCGCCTTCGACGCCCTTGCGCTAGAGACCACATAGACATCCAAATCAATTGTTATCGTAAACACACGGAAATAGTAGCCTGACGGCTGCACAGGCACATCTTCACAGCCGCACAAAGCTGTAACACACGGGGTATAAAAAGTGCTTACAACCCACATCTAGCCAAGTCGCACTTTCGCGTCATGGATAAGAGTTCTGGAAATCACGTCTCCTCTCTGGTTATTGTAGCAGCAGCTATCGACAAGGGTCAACCAAAGGATGGGGTTCAGAATGGACCTAGGGACATCCTGAGCTGTGGTCTCAAAGAGCTTTTAAGGAAATTGGGTAAATTATCTGCTAGCTTGACTTTACATCTCTCCCAATCATCTAGCTCACCCTTGCAGAGCCATCTACGCTCTACATCATTAATATGGCTTGTCTAAACTCTCATTGTTTATATGTTTCTACTCTTTTGTAGCCCAATGCTAGATGCCAAAGTAAATAACCATGGAGAAGTTACGTAGCCGAAAGACCATGAAGCGGATATTATTTTGAATTGCGAGAACCAGCGAGCACTGGTGAAAACCACTTTAGAGCTGACAGAGTGCGTCGCCAAAAGTGTGGAGGAGAACGACATAACACTCATACTGGGCGGCGATCACAGCATCGGGATCGGGTCAATTGCGGGTCACTTGAGGATTTTTCCCAACTCTTTTGTTGTCTGGGTTGACGCACACGCTGACATCAATACTCCCAGCAGCTCTACTTCTCGCCACACTCACGGCATGCCCCTCTCCTTTCTTCTGAACGAAACCAGCAAACACATTCCGCAAACTAAAGGCTTTGAAACCATCAAGTCAGTGTAGGTCTGATCTCCTTGCATTGCTTACAATTACTTACCTGACTGGCGCTCACTCACCTTATGCATATTGCACTCTTGTAGCCAATCAACTGCTCTACATCGGACCTCGGGGTGTCGATAAACCAGAGCTGTGAGTTTGACCTTTAAGCCAATCGAATGGAGGAAGGGCAAGCTCACGATTTGCTTCTTGCTTTGGGAAGTTCATAAAGGATCTCAATATTCCGTATTTTAATATGGACGATGTGCGAAGGATTGGCATTGAGAGTGTCATGGAGATAACTCTCAAGACCATAATGCGGTTTAGGTGAGTGTTTGCTAAAAGAAATGCATTTTGGAGAGGACAAGTAACAAAAGCATTAATTTGGGAAACATTATTGCTTGGCAGTCCTAATTGTCAAATCCACCTGAGCTTCGACATTGACGGGTTGGATCCGAAGTGCGCTCCGAGCACAGGAACCCCCGTTCCAGGTGGTCTCTCGTTAAACGAGGGCAAGTACATTTGCAAGACTCTTGGTCAGACAGGTGGGCTAGCAGTTTCGACTTTTATGGTTATGCCTTAACTGCATTGACAGCAGTGACCTTTCCTCAACTAAGAACAAGCATATCAGAGCAGCTGCTTGTGATAATACTGCAAGAAACACCTACATGCTGGAACAGAAGCACATATTTGTAGAATCCTGTTGGTTTTTCCCTGAGAAACAGCAGACCAACATTATTAGCTTATTAATCTGAAGGTTGCCTTAGCCTGTGGATTTGATCTAGCAACGCGAATAAGTAGCATAAGTAATTGGAGGCAGTGTAGCGATGTGCTAACCCTGTAGCGTCACCGGAGTGCTTTGTGACACATTCTCTGAAGCACACGTAAAGAATGGGGGCTGCAAAGATACTCACCGGGTCTATACGCATTTTCTTTACATCAAAGTGAGGATGAAACGATTTTACTCTGCTGTCTAGGTCTGCTGAATTCGATGGTGGTGGCAGAGGTCAACACGTCGCTTGGCTCAGCTGAAGATGCAAAGACCACTTTGAATTCTGCTCTAGAGATAGTCAAAAGCGCTCTGCTTTTAGACTAGAGACACATCCAATATTAGCTGGTTTGCCCACAACAACTTCCAATATTTACATATGAGTACAATTTCTCTCTTGCCCTAATAAATTCTTAAATTCGGAGTTTGTCGTTTTCGAAAAAGTGTGTACGATGTGTGATATTAATAACATGCGCACGTAGACGAGAAAAAAAATTATAAAATTAGAAGTTGTATTAGCAATCATGAGGCAAGCTGAGCTTGCGGATCTACAGTTTGCAGCCATAACTATGGACAGTTGACTTGATTTGAGCCTATCTGCCGGTGCTGAGACAAAAATCAAATGGCTCGTCAGTAACGTGGTGTTCCCTATAGCGGGCTCCACGGGGTAACTCAGGAAAGGCTGCATAAGTTTCATCCCCAATGGAATGTGTGGAGAATTTTTAATAACGTCGTAGCATAAATTGGTCAGGACTGAAGAACTCTGGCTCCTTTGCTGCAACCGATTGTGTTGACCAATAAATGCTGCTGTGACACAGAATCAGGCCCGTAAGGCGACAAGGACGACGACGACGACGACAACTGAGACCTTGTAATTGTTTAAATTAACAGAATGGGCTATTTTTCTCCTAGAAACGAAAAACACCGAACAGACTGTCTGTGTTCTAATCAGTGATGGAGAAACTGATCGTCTTCCTCCACTAGATTAAAGAAAAATTTCATTTAGTTCTTCGCATTCCCACCTTGGTTCACCAATTTCTTCTAAATTGGAGAAATAGTTTGATATGGCTGGTCGGACAGACGGACGGACGGTTAAGGAGCAAATGGATGGACGGATGGATGCATGGGCTGCCATCAAACCAGTAGGCTTAGCTCAGATTTGACGCCAACGTGGCACATAGTGGGCTCATTTGTAGGATGGAGAGTTCATTGTGACCTCCCTACAGAAGGGCACTTCTCACAGTCCAACCGTTGACTTACCCACCTCGCCATTCCCCACTCTGTGCAGTCATTAGCTATTTTCACTCTTCTCGCCAGATTTCGTCTGTTTATCATCTGATCTGCTGCATCCCAGTTCGTTCCGCGATGGGACTCGTCCTTGGATAAAGACGACTTATTGACGACAAAGAAGGGAAGCATGCAGCCTGTTGAAGCAAGCATGGAGATCGGGTTTGAATCATCACGATGGTTCCATGAATCGAGGGTTCAAAAAAGCACATCCTGAGAGTGAATGACACAAAATATTACGCAGCATGCCACCCACAGCAAACGTGCTAGCGGTGATTAATGTGGCAGCAGTACCACCTGCTGAGGGCCACCACAGACGGCATCTTTTTGGTCTGACGGCAAGATTAATGATGCTTGATAATCATCTAACTTCTTCTGCCTAAAGGCTGCGGACACACAGAAAGTGTCAAAAAGAAAGGGCGAATGTGTGATGATGATGATGATGATTGCGGTCACGCGAGAGAAATGCAACCACTGACGATAGAGGATGGCGGCAAAAGAAACGATGGATTAGGAAGGAGGAACAGGAGGATGGGGAATGATAACGTACCTTGATTCCCTGATCTTGATTTGAAATGCTTTAGCATGGGCCATGAGGGTGAGATAAAATTGCGTATGGCCCTGAATGGACTGAATTGGCAAAGAGGGGACAGGTAAGGCCGATGTTCGTGGATCAACATGTTCAATATCTACTCATTGTGACATGGCAGGAGTAGGCCTTTGTCCAAGCGACTGCAAGATAAGCCAAAATCAGCCACCTCAAACAGTTCTATCATGTAATAGCAGAAAGACGAAAGAGATCTAGACGAGGTAGTAGTAGTAGTTGGATGGTGTTCAAGTGTGCCTACTTTCGCCTGTCAAGTCAGCTAAATTTGAGAAGGAAGAAATAAGGGTGAGAAGAAAAGTGGAGGAGGGGAAAGGAGAAGTAGGGAAAGGTGTGCGTGGATGCAAGGAGTGTAAATTTGACTGCCTCCTAGAGCGACCATCCATTTGTGGACCCCAAATTTCGAAGGCAAATAACGCACTGATAAGACGACTACAACGCTCCCTAAACGCCAAAGTCGAGCAGACTGCGATCGCAAACGGAATGAGTGAATAAGGGCCACCAGTGTTCATTGACCAGCTAGTCAACGTAGGCTGACCGTGAGGCGTGAGTGTTAGGTGTCAAGTGGACGTCAAACCAACCACTTAGAGATCAACCTCGAATTCGAGAAATAAAGCAGGAGGCGATTGACCACTCCACATTACTGGCAACAGAGACCCCACATACACACAGAGGCGGGTACACACAGAGGGGAGACATTTGAAATGTGATATAGACGTGCATTCCAGTCTCCTTCCTCGATTCTCATTTCGGCATGTGCTACTTAATGGACATTACTCAGAGTGGATCTAGATCCACGAACGTAAAACGATAAGGGCGCTAAAATATAATCAAGATATTCCAAAGATAGAGAAAAAACCCACAAACAGTGGTAACGGAAAGAAAGGAAGGAGGTAGAGCGGAGGGAGGAAGTGAGGCAGGACAGAAGGGCCAGAGTGAAGTAAGGCGTAGCCGCTCTTACGAAGCAGGCATCTAGGTGCACTTCCGAGAGTTAAAAACAACCGTATCAGCAACAGCCAGAGCCGCTGGCGCAATAATCGGGATTGTGAAAGTGTGTACGTAGGGCCAACTTCGGCAACTCGTTCATGGAAGGTAACATTTGCGAGGTATTGCGCAACGACTTAAATACCGAATTGACAGAGTGTGCATATTGCAGCAATTTGTCCGTTTGTTTGTACTCAACCAACCAGCCGACTAAGCGACCAAACATGCGTTAGGTCTGCGAATCCAGCCAACCATCTGCCCTGAGCAATTAGCAGATCCCAAGAGGTGGCCTGAATTCCCGGCCTCGCTTCCTCATTTTTGGCCATCTCCAAACCCTCTGATACCCCAATTGTTTTGCAATATTTTGAACATCATTTAATTTCCATTCATTCTGGTGTAGAAATGGATTCCGACTTTGGAACGAGTGAATTTTACACAAAGCTTTTTTCTACGCCAATTTTTCGTGCATAAAGGAGGAAAAATGCAAACAAAAAGCCAGACTCTTCATTAGGTTTATTAAGATGGGAAGAAAAAGCTTTTCAGAATGATGGATTGAACTGCCTCCTCTCTCCCTCTCTCAGTCTCTGGCTTTTGAGACTTTTTGCGTGTGAACGTGACAGACCGCCGAATTTAAACCTCGATACGGGATTTATTTTATGCTTTTGAAAATTTAGTTGCGAGGTTGGAGGAAATTTGACGATATATCGTACATTTTCGTCGCTAAGGCGGTCGAATTTCAGATTGAATGGGTTTGAGATGAACAACGACATTGACATGCAAAGGGGTTGTTTGAAGTGGACTCCCGAGGCGATAGATGTGGTCATTCGGACTCACTCATGTGACTCTTAACAAGCGTAAGTTGAAGTGCACATTTAACCACTGGGAGCACTATCCTGGTGGCTCGAACATCTGGCCGTGTTGCTTCGTTCGGCAATAAATCCTACGCCATCCTCGCAATCCCCGTCCGTGGCAGCGGGTAAGTGGTGACGAACTTTCGCAGCAAAGAACTGTCCGGAGGCACAATCACTAACGTCCACTCTTGACAAATCTTCAACCTCAAGCTGATCGCTAATAGAGCAAAGTTGGATTTCGACGGATTCAAATCAGCCTCAAAGAGGGGCATACGTCATGATTAGGAACTGGTACATCAATAGACCATCAATTGGATTCTTTCCTGACACAGCTCACCTTGCAAGGCACATGACAATTTAAGAGGATCGAACAGTTTATTACAATAAACATGATGCCCAAATGAAGTGATGGGTCATCCAGCAAGACAATGCTCCCATTCAAACGTAGAGTTTAATGAGGAGAGTCTGTCGATCCCATCTTGGTGTAATGGCCTTGCAGTCACATCGTTTGCCACACAGCTCCTTCCAAGGCTCTCCAGTAGCCCGCAATTCACAGTCCCAACGAAGAACCGCATTTGCTGACTTCTGCAGATCGTCGGATGTGCTGCTTCTTATTACAACTCAGCAAAGTGACAGCGCACAATTTCAGAGGGTAGTGTAAGAGAACTAAGGCTTGGATTAGTCCACTTGACAAATAAGATAATGATCAACAAGGAAAAGAAGGTGAGCATTTTTTTAGCCTTCAGGCCAGTAGCATGGAGCTGTCACACTAGTTTCTCACCCTCAGTCCCTCTCTCCTTAGCTCTTCATCAAAATTTTCAGGAATGACTGACGCATTAAAATGACAACAGCGATGGATGAAGCCACTGTAACTGAGGCAACAGTGCGCTCGCTGTGGGATGTGTCGGTATCATTCTGCGTTCTCTCTCGCAGACGGCCTTAATCTGTCGTTCTATTCGACACAGAAGAACAACCACGGTGGTTGTTGAAAAGGAGAAGATGGGAATTAGATGAAATGGTCTTGCCGAAACAACAGCTGCGCGGATCTTTTCAATGCCCTACTATTCCGCGCGATTCTTTATGTATGACGAAAGTGAACCTACTACGAGACAGACTTTTCGCATTGAGCCATTGAACCACAGAAATGAAACTTCCTGTCGCAGAGGTAAGACTCGTTCAATGAAGGGAAATGTCTTCCAGGCATGGAAGGATTACAAAGGTGTTTGTCTTTGTCCTTTGTTTCTTAGAACGTGTGTCTATTCATGCACAGAGCAGTCAACAGACACGTGTTCTTGCATACCCGATGAGCTTCCCTCTCTCTATTCTCCGATACTTTGATGGCTTGACACCGAAATGACAGCACAGAGAGGGAGACAGAGAGTGGAACAACAGGACACACACTATACACAAGATATGGAGGTGAGTCTCTCCAACTCACCCTTCTATTTGCAGTGTTTGTGTCCACATTAGGCCCCTATTTTCGTAGTTGCTGTGGCCTTGGAGGGGATCGCGAGAATTGACTGGATGCCTGCAATCGCGGTAGAAGACCAGAAACTGCAATGAGAAGAAGTTGGAAACATGAGTGGAGTAACAGAACTACAAGACCCGATAAATAACTTGTTCACAAACGTAGAGCTGCTCTCAGTGTGAAAACTCAAAGCATTTAAAGGTTAAAATGGAGAGATGGCGACCTAAGATGAATCGCCTTCTCCGCCATTCACCCTCTCCGAATGCTGTTAGACTGACAGAGAGAATCGTAGGAAAATTTACTAATTTAAATGCAAAGTGAGAAGGAACGATTGAGTGCTGACTTTAGTGAGCGGATGAATGCGTTTGGCATTTGGGGAAGCGGTAAACCGAACTCGATGAAGACCATCCATCTTTCTGCTGAGTGGAGAAGCAAGTAGTAATGAAAACCATCTTAGTGAAGAAGTGAGAGGAGATGCGACGTAATGTAGGTCCCGAAGTGCCCCAAAAGCTGTAGTGAATGCCTTCTGTGATCTCGTCTATGCTTTATGTGTGAGAAGTTGTCCTCTCTGTATGCAGATCTCATTCATCTGACAGTAGCTGGTCAATATTGAAGCGAAAACAGCTATGCTGGCGGTAGAACTGAAAGGATTTCCGCGTGTAGACTCGATCTCGCTGCCTCCAGAAAAGGTTCTCGTTCCCCATATTCCAACTGTAAGGGGGTGGGGAGAACGTGTCCTTATGCTATACAATCAGTTGATTCTGAGAGAAGTCGCACCTCTCCATTGAGAACTTCCCATTCCAAACCGACAACATGCGATGCATTTCATACTTTCTGCATGCAATAGTAAACAGCAGCTCCATGGCGATGAGTGCGTAAGTGCTCAATGATAAAAGGCCGTCTGGTCGTAGATTTATTTTCGTCATACATAAAAAAATCGCGCGGAATAGTAGGGTATTGAAAAGACCCACACAGTTGTTGTGTCGTAAAGATCCCTTTATCTGCTTTTCATCATCTTCTCAACAACCACCGTGGTTGATCCTCTGCGTCGAACAGAACGTCGAATTGGGGCCGTTGACGAGGCAGAACGCAGAATGACACCGATACATCTCACAGCGGGAGCACTGCAGCCTCATTTACAGTGGCTTCATTCATCGCTGTTGCCATTGCGGTGCGTCAGCCATTCCTGAAAAAAATTGATAAAGGGCTGGGGAGGGAGGGTAAGGGACTAGTGAGACAGCTCTATGCTACTAGCCTGAGGGCCAACAAAATGCTCATCTTCATCTTCTCCTCAATCAATGCGTCATTTGTAAAGTGGACTAATTGAGGTGTAAGAGAATTCCAATGCTGTGTTCCCTTACACTGCCTTCTGAAATTGTGTGCTGTTACAATACCAAGGTGGAATAAGGAGTAGCACATTTGATGATCTACAGGAGTCTCCCGAGGCGGTTATTCGTTGGGGCAAATAACGGGTAGGGTTGGAAAGAGCTGTGTGGCAAGCGGTTTGATTGGAAGGCCATGACACCAAGACGGGATTAAAAGGCTCCTGTGATTGGACTCAGCATTTGAATGGGGGCGTCGTCTTGCTGGATGAAACATTGCTTCATTTTGGCATCACTTTGGTTGCAGTAGAGGCTGTAGAAATGTCCGATCCTCTTTAATTGTTATGTGCCTTTCAAGGTGAGCAGTGCCAGAAAAGAATCCAACTGATGGTCATTTGATGCACCAATTCCTTAAAATGGCAAATGCTTCTCCTTGAGGCTGATTTGGATCCGTTGGAATCTACCTTTGCTCCATTAGCAAGGCATAGGATTTATTGCAGTAGGAAGGAACACGGCCAGATGTTCGAGCCACCGGGGTAGTGCTTCCAGTGGTTAAATGTGCACTTCAACTTACGCTTGTTAAGAGTCACATGAGTGAGTCCGAATGACCACATCTATCGCCTCGGGAGTCCACTTCAAACAACCCCTTCGCATGCCACTAAGCTCGTCGGACCGCTGTTGTTGTTCGCCTCGAACCCAGCCAATCCGAGATCCAACCGTTATAGCAACAAAAATGTGAGATATATCGTTGAATTTTCTTAAATCTACAGGACAAAAATTCTTGGCCACGAAATAAAATTCTGCATCCAGGTCCAATTTTGGTAGTTTGTCACTTTCACACTCAAAAACCACAAAAGCGAGCGACTCAGAGAGGGAGAAAGGAGGCAGTTTTATCCATCATTTCAAGGCGACTTTTCTTCCATTCCGGTAGAAAGCCATGAAGAGCCCTCCCTTTTGTTCGCATTTTACCTCCATTCTGCATGATAATAAATGATGAAGAGTTATGTGAGGATCCACTTGCGCAAAAGTCAGAATTCATTCCTACACCACAATGAATGGATATAAAATGATACTCGAAATTTCGCGAGACAATTTGGGATCTGTTATTTGCCCAGGGCAGATAACTGGGTGGATTCGCAGACCGACCGCAGGTTCGGTCTCTTGGTCAGTTGCTTACTTAGCAGGTTGATTGGGTACAAACAAACAGAAAAACTGCTGCAATATGCAAGCTCTGTCCACTTAGTGCTTATGCCTCTGTGCAATGTCTCGTAACTATCATCTTTTCCGAAAGAGCTGCCGAAGTTGGCCCCACGTACACACTTCCACAATTCCAATTATTGCGTCAGCGGCTCCAGTTGCTGCTGCTACGGTTGTTTTAACTGCCGCAAGCGCACCTGGACGCCGGCCTTGTGGTAGCGGCTACACCTTACTTTACTCTAACCCTTCCTAAATGCCTCACTTCCTCCCTCCTCCCTCCTTCCTTTCTTCTCCTTGCGACCATTAGTACGGTTTTCCTCTGTCGTCGGCATCTCTTGATTCCATTTTAGTGTTCTTGTCGTTTTTTGCATGTAGATATAGATCTACCTCGTGTAGTTGTTCCTTAACTTGCACATGCTGAAATGAGAATCGAGGAAGGAGACTGGATTGCAGGTCTGTATCACATTTCAAACGTCTCCTTTCTAAAGCCATGGCTACAGTCGTCTTTACCTTAGTTGTTACCGCAGTGTCCTCAATGGTGAGTGGCATTAGCACGCTGTTGGGAGCGTTCACACATGCGGGTAAGCTCATTCGAGTTCATGCATGACTTATCGACGGGAGCCGAAAAGGATGGGTTTGATTGGCGAGTCGTGAGGTGGAAGTGGAGGCGTGCTTAAGGTGAAACCAATCTGTTCGCTCACACCGGTCGAAGTCAGTGTGCTTGTGGCCATTCTATCTATCGAGAATAAATGCTGTGACCTGGGCAGACAAGGGCGAATCTTTGAAGTTGGTTCTTCCCCACTGTCATTGGTGAATTGGCTTTTGGATTCCATGAATTCATTTTCAGCCACGATTTTCCGTCGTCACTCGAAAGGCGCGGCGCCAATGGCGAATCTGTATGCTCTGTTAGAAATTGGGTGTAGAAGAGGGCAGGGAGGAGGGATGTTGGGAGTCACGAGTTCTGCAGTTCAACTACATTGGCACATCCTCCATCCAAATGGTCTCCAATCCCTCCATTTGTAGGCGTCCAAGTAGTGCCTGCAAAGCAAATGTGGAGAGAAGGCCATGGTGTCAGCGTACTTTCATCCAATCAGGATGGTTCCTCACACGTTGTCATCGAGCCTCGCAGTTGGCGAAGATCAACGTGCTCTGCTTCCGCTACCTCCAGTGTTGCAACACAGAAGACTCCAAATCTCCTTTGTAAATGGCTCATTTAGCTCAGCGCAACAGTCAACTCTTCTGTACTGTCCAAAGCTGGAATGCCGCTCTGGTGTCTGACGTCTGCCAACCCTTCGAATGTGCAGATCTTTGTGAACCGTTTCAGTCACCCACCAGTCCTCCAACATGGAGATATGTCTCCTTTTGTATTGGCCATACTTATCAGATCTTAAGTTCCAAGTGTCAAATGAGTGCCGAGGGCTGCAGTGGGGCCTGAAACCACCACTATCTGCATTGTCGTTGATGGACAGACTTAAGATTATCCAAACAAATATCTTAGTGGTGCACAGTGTCACAACCCTTCGCCTTGCCGTTCATCTCTTCGTCAATTTGGTGCGCACTTGCCACCGAATACCGGATGGCATGCCATCGCGGTAGCAAACCTTTCATCTCATTAGTGCGAAATTTCTGATCCGTGGTTGATTTGAACGCTCCTTGCACCTTTGAAGGGGTAACCCGTGACGGTGGCGTTTGAGAAGATCTTTGCCGCTGACAACTTGACCGGGGATGGAGCAGGCCTGTGTTGGGACAGACAAGTGAGAGATCAAGTCTTCATGGGGTTTTCAACTGCTCCTCTTCTTTTAATGTAAAGCTAATAAGCTCCTTTTCGAAGACCGAGGACCAGAATACTCCATTTTGCATCGAAGGAGGCATCGAAAATACGAACCAGTTGTCAAAAGTAATGACCTGTTGACAGTTAAAGTGTGTGTCCGCATCCGTGTGCGTGGGTGCGGTTGCTGTTGCCAGTAATGTAGAGTGGTCAATCGCCTCCACCTTTATTTCTCGAATTTGAAGCTGATCACTCGGTGGTTGGCTTTTCACTTGGCACCTCACACTCACGTTTCACCCTCAGTCTTTCTTGACTAGCTTGTGAATGAACACTGGTCGCTCTTATTCACTCATTCACTGCAATTTGGCGTCTGGAGAGCGTTGTAGTCTTCTAGTCAGCAGCTTGTTTGTCTTCGAAACTAGGAGTCCACAAAAGGATAGTCATTCTGGGAGGGAGCCAAATTTACAACCCTTGTATCCACGCACACCTTTCGTTTTTATTTCTCCTCCTCCTCCTTCTTGTTCCCTCCCTCATTCCTTTCCATCTCTCAAAGATAGCCGACTTGGCAGACAGAGTGCAACGACTACTACTACTACCTAATCTGGATCTCTTTCGCCCATAAGCTGTCACATTGTAAGACTGTTTGAGGTAACTAATTTTGATTTAACCTGCTGTCGCTTGAGCAGAGGTACACGCTTGGCATGTCACAATGAGTGGATGGTGAACTTGTTGATCCACGAACCACGGCTCCACCTGTCTCCTCTTTGCCATTTCAGTCCTACCACGTCCAGGCGCAATTTCATCTACCCCTCTTGGTCCATGCTAAACCATGCCAAATCAAGATCAGAAAATCGAGGCACATTATCCTCCCTCCTCCTTTGCGTCCTTTTTAATCCATCCACTCCTTTGTTGCCACCTCTTATCGTCATCATCACCAGTATCATACTTTCTACTTCCAATTCTTTTTTATGCCTGCAGCCTTGAGGTAAAAGGCGTTGGATGATTAGCAAGCATCATTAGGCTTGGCACCATTCCAAAAAGGATGCCGTTTGTAGTGGCCCACTTCTGGTGGTACTGCTGCCACATTAGTCATCGCCAGCAGGTGTGCTGTGGATGGTGTTTCGCGCAATATTTTGTGATATTCACTCTCAGGGTGTACTGTATTGAACCCTCGACCAATGGAACCATCGCAGTGGTTCAAACTTGATCTCGATATTTGCTTCAACAGGCTGCATGCTTCCCTTCTATGTCGTCAAAAAGTCTCCTTTACACAAGGACAAGTCTCGTCGTGAAACCAACTGAGATGCAGCAGATCTGCTGATAAACCAACAATATTTGGCGAGGAGAGTGAGCATGGCTGATGATTGCAAAAAGTGGGAAATGGCGAGGTGGGTAAATCAACGGTTGGACTGTGCGAAGTGCCATTCTGCAGGATGATCACAGTGTACTCTCGGTCCTACAAGCGAGCCACTATGTGCCACGATGGCAGCGAATCTGAGCTAAGCCTGTTAATTTAATAACAGCCCATGCATTCATTCATCCGTCCATCCATCCATTCCACATCCGTCCGTCCGTTAGCCTGTCCGACCATCCATCTCAAAATATTTTGCTAATTTGAAGGAAATCGGTGAAGCAAGGTGGAAACGCGATGAACTAAATGAAATCCTTCTTCAGTCCAGTGGGAGAAGGCGGTCCTTTTCTCCATCACTGATTAAAATCCAGACAGGCTGTTCGGTGTTTTTTTGTTTCTAGGAGAGGCATGAAAATTTAATCAAGACAACCGATTGGCTTCTTACAAATTCCTGTCCGATTTTCACTCGAAAAGGTTTTGACTTTTCTAAAAATGCCTCCGATTCGGGAGAAGTAGGAGGTGAAAGTTGTAGGCGAAATGGTCGAAGTTTCCCATAACTCTGGTGCGTAAACAGTCCATTCTGGTGACTTGGACAATTTCCTGCCCTAGTTGTCGTCGTCCTTGTCGCCTTACGGGCCTGATTGTGTGCCACCCTCATGACGCTCTAAAAGCAGCATTACCGGTTGTCGAGATGCATTGAAGCAGATGTAACCGAATAAAGGCTAAATTGAGGCAAGAAGTTGTGGAAGTTGGTTGATTTGTTTGCTTTCGGAGGCATTCCCACTTGCGACTATCTCGCATAGTTTACCAAACAACGTAAAACCCATCCATCAACCTGTTTCGGATTGTCCGAAACTGCTTAGTTTGATGCCACGAATTGACGTTGTGTCTGCTAATCCCTTGCTGGCTATTGTCGAGTCCGCATTGTCCACTACCTCATTCGCTGGAGTTCGGTTTGCGGTCCCCATGCAGTAGGTTGGAATCGACCATCAAAAGGGAGCCTGTCGTTCAAACACCGGAGAACACGTATTGTTCCAAATGCAAAATGTCGCTAATTTGCAAACTTTGGATGCTGCCTGAGGAAGAGGGTGAGTAAATGTTAAAATGACTTCTGCCTGCCATTTCTTCATTTGACTTCCAGAAGAGGAGAGAGAATCACAAACGAAGCTCCACATTTAGTGATAAAACAAAGCAAGAACAGCGCCACTGTTTGCTTGAACAAAGCCATCAACATTTCTTTAAGCAGATGCATAGACGGCGATACCAAGGCTGATTTCACCAACAGGACTCTTTTAATTCAAAGCCTCCAAGTAATCTCTACACCAGGCTCGATAGTATCAGACACAAGGTGTCTCCCGCATTTACATGGGATGCTCTTTGTCTAAATAATCACAATTTCAGCATTTTCTGTATGAGACGACTGCATACAAATGGCAGGGTGCTCTTCTATGGCACGGCTAATTATTGCAATATTAGCAACGAATCAGGCTCTCCCATCACGACTCGCCATCTATCGTCGCTTGCAACGCATCACCACTTTCGGTGCACTTCGTTCTTACGTGCCCGCATGGATAACACGAAGTGGTCGTGATCAATGAGACGAGGTGTCTCCATCTGGCTAGAAAGTTCACGTTGCTTCGACGCTTCGCGTTACCGATTTTGCCTTTGTTTGCCTCTTGACTGCCTAATTCTTCCTGCTGTGCTAGATGCAAGCTGGCCGTCTCGGTACTTTCTTGTTCACAAACCGAGGGGTCTACTTCAATCTAAAATAAAGCAGTAAAGTAGGGGAGGCACGGGATCAGAAATGGGACTGGGTGTGGCACGGTGGATTATTGGGCGGATGCTGGAGTGGTGGCGATGTGTTGAGTTCAAACCAACTAGCCATTCAACGAACAACCAAGGGAGAGCTTACTTCGTCCAGTATGGAACTGTCAATCTGGTCGTCTAAAAGGACAGGTTTGAAGGGGGCAATGAGACGAATGTGCCTTCGCACTCTGATGCACTCAAGTACGCACATACACACACTGCCTACCTGTATCCTTGCCACCCCATCTGATGCGATCCCCTAAAATTACAAAAGTAAGTAATGGGCAGTGAAACATACACACACACGAACACAAAATTAGGACAGACAACCAAACAGAAGCCGACATACAGTGGTCACCTGCACAGTGAAGAGTGTGCAGGTGGACTTAAGAGAGAAGGACACATGCTTACCCGTTATTGCAGGGCACCACGCTGACACAATCTCTACAAGGAGAACAAAGAGTAGGCAGTAAGATAGGCACCTAAAAGTTTCATCAGCCTGCAAATTACGAAGTCGGAAGTAGAAGTGTAGGAATAAGAGATAGACCAAAGAGGCGATGGTGCGGGACAAACTAAAGTGAAAGCATAAAGATAGGGATTGAAGGTGTTTGGCAACCCAAGCTAAGCTATGCCAAAGCAACTGTTGGTCATCGGTACGGTGTGATTTAGTCAGATTCAGTCTAGACTGTGCTAGTCTGTTCTAGGCTATGAATCTTCGCACTATTTGTTCATGTCACAATCAAAGGTAAGACCAGTGGTAAGATGAAGAGGACTCACTAAGAGGGCGTTTGCAGAGAATGAGGTAGGAGAGGAACAATACGTTCTCGTGGCGCTAAAGTGGAAAGCTAGAAGTAAGGAAATAAAATGCAGGCTAATACCACTCCTCTTCCCTCAGTGACTTGAATGCATGGAGCACACGTGAAAGGGCATAATCCAAGACCCAATAATTGGGAGCACATCCAGCATAGTGGAGGACAAAAATGGCACTCACCAAAGACGCGTTGAAGTGGAGTGTGCGAAAGAAGGAGGCGACAGGTGGGCTCCCATCCCTCCATTCCGAGAACGCCATCGGACCCTATTCTTGTGTGTGCCCTATGATCCCTAATATCTGAGAGAAAAAAAGGAAAGGCCTCATTTCACATCGCACGCAGTTGTGTCGGGCCGATTCGGCAAGCCAAATGAGGGTGTTGGAGTTCACTTTAATGGTATCGTGGGAAGGCGTGTCTAAACATGAGGCTCTGTCAACCCGCACCCTTTTTTCCTAATTCATCCAAGCCTGTCACAGTATAGCCAAGGTGGCTAATTTAGCCTGTTATATTCCAGTGCAATCTAATGTGATCTAGTTAGGCCTGGTCATGAGTACCGTGTTACAGTGCTTCCACAGTACGACATGGATATGAGGCACTTTGTTGCACTTCACCAGGTCTACTGTTGCTGCTGCCACTGTTTATTTAGTGCTCGTCAACACATGTAGGAACCATTGAAAGCAAATTCAACACAGTTAACGAAGTAAAAGGTATGCATTAAATTAAAAGAATCGGCCACATACCCCTAAAGGTTTCTATGCAGCTAAAAATGGGTGCCTCTGGTGCTAATCCGCAATATCGTGCTTAAACGAATCCTTGCCTCGCATCACAAACGACACCAGAGGCGCATGCAGTTCGTCCACACACGTGTAGTGATCTGAATGTTCATCTGAAAGAGACAAGGAAATGATTGCGGCAGAGGCGAAGCAGAGAGCGTGGGAGAGGGGGAAGGATGATTGCAAGTGGACACCGTAGGATGACTCTGCACAGTGCTTTAGTGTAGCCTTCTCTGTTTCCTCCCTTTCTCCCATCCTTCCATGAATCGATCCATTTACCCACTCACCTAGCCACTTGACTGAATTAAATATAAAGCATTCAGCTTAGTGGAGGGAATGTGGATTTCTTTTCAACGGAATGCTTGAAGAGGCTAAGCACAACTTTCTTTTCCTACTCGTTTCACATGGAATACCAGATGTAACAACAGCGACATGACGCACATAAGCGAAGCAGGGGAGAAAAGAAGGGAGGTGACACAAGAAAGGAGAAGGAGGGGACGGTAGCACACCTTACCCCTAATTTCTACCATATCTAGCTGGTTTGGTTCTCTGACGTCCCGAGAACAGCGAGGTGGGAGGTTGGAGCTGGCGAAGAAACGAGGATGGAGAAGAAGGAAATGAAGAACAAAAAGGAGACCAGAGGCAAGTAGAAAACGAAGTGGGACGGAGGCGCTGACGAAGAACTGAATGGTGGGTACGATGCATTGAAACAAAATGAATAGAAGCAGATGAACTAACGCGCAGAAAAACATCTTCGAAGCCTTTATGTGCGAGTACGATTGACCTCTTTGAAGCTGGCACGTGTAAATTGATTACTTGCACGTGTCGCGTGGTGACTGGCTCTTAATGACGCCGACTGGTGTGGGCTTCGCACATCATTCCTTGTTAGTGGTGCTTTCGCAAGGACAGGCATCACCTGCATTTGTACTTTTAGGCCTCAAGTCACTTTCCTGCATTATCATGCAAGCAGAGGAGACAATGCCGATGTGCTTCGATTAAAATGCGTCGTCCTCTTGGGAATTCAGACTCTTCCCTGCTCCACAACAAAGTGCCCACCTCAATCTGAATGAAGGAAAAGAGCAACAGGCGATGAAATTAGGCCAAGGGAAGCGGATGGACGGATATGATGATAATAAAGTGATGGCGAATCGAAGGAGCATAATTACCGATAAACTAATTCAACTGCCTTACAGCTCTTTTGTCGGTGTGGTCTAATATGCTTGCAGGGACGCCTTGATAAAGTACGTTGGTGAAAGTGCAATATGAGGTGCTATCTCAAGGGACGTCTCCAGTGGCAGCGTTGACGACGCTGTCACTGAAATCGCCAAAAACTGACCATCTTGGCTAACTTTAACGTGCGTTGGACTGAAAGGTCCACTACCTTGCCAATTGGAACCATTCTTCACTAGAATTGGATATGGACTGCAGCATGTTAATGTGGCAATCATTGACGCGCTCTGCCTTCTCATCAAACGGTCCTCCACATGTCGTGACTTGGATTTGTCAATGTTATGCCTTACAATTGCGATCCCTTAGGCAAACATAGCCGAACGAATACTACATTTGCCTGCTGTACAAATCTAGCATAAAAATCAACGATATCCCTCTCAGCTATATTCGCCTACAATATCAGCCGATTTCCTTTGCGTAAATGAAAGGATCCTGGGTGGAGTAGACCTATAGATAGTAGCATTGGTTTTCAAAATGGCCTGGCTCTCATGCACAATAAGCTGAATGGATGCAAAATCGTTTCGCAACAAAACATCATCGATGAGTTAAAACACTCGTACACCGAACTGTAATAATAATATCGCATTCGACGGCGATACGTAACAATAATTAGCATGTTTTTACAACAATTGAGAGCCCTACACAACATAATCTCGAGTAAATGCTAAAATCATTTCCCACTCACTTATCCGTGAGATTGTTCGCAGCCCAACTCGTCGTGGGTCGAGTGGATTGGTAAATGAACCGATCGGCCAGGCAGACAACCAATACGCAAAGAATGCACAGCAGGTGGCCTTATCGATTGTATTGATCTAACAGCCATCAATTAACCACCGAAGGTGGATGAGTCAGCAACGAGGCGTCTGCTGAAAAAAGCACAGGCCACTCACCCATTTGGTGGTGGTTTCAACAAGCCTTCTCGTAGAGACTGTTAACGAAATATGTGGTGGGAATAGGAAGGCAAGACAAGGACAAGCAACGGCAGCAGCAGCAGCAGCAGCACCTTCCACTGATAGGTCATTGCAATTGATAGACAAATGTCTTTCACTTTCTCCCTAACAACTGCTTTTGGCTCTTATTCATCCACTTCGCAGTCTACGACGTGAGTCAGCGATTCTGCGCGATGAGGAGATTTCCGCAATGAAACGCATGCAATTACGTCAATAGTAGTAGAACGCGAACAAGTGGATGGGAAGAGGCGTTTTTTCATTTTGGCTTTTGAACTCACTGACGCCACTGAATGTCTGCACTTATCAGTTTGATGGCGCCTGAGGCTCCTCGCACTCGAATGGTGATGGTAAAATGACAGACTTCCATCGTTAGGCTATTACGATGTCGTTGTGGACATCCCTGCACCGTTTGAGGCCGGATTATAAGCATCCCTCTTCGATCCTCGGAACCGGGTGTAGTCTCATCATACGTTTTAAGTGGATTTCAGTGAACATCATGCGAGAGGGCAGTGCCGGAGACGGGATGAGATTTGCAAAAGCAAATCCTTCCCATTCAATGATACTTGCACTTAGATCGGAATCTTCCAGCACCACCTGTTTGATTACAAGCCACGAACGATAATAAAGGCCTGCCAATCATCTCCTCTAACTGTTCTTGTAAACACTGTCTTGAAGCATCCAAGTGACTTATTTATGAGCATCCTCACAAGCAATTCTTTTACATGGCATTCAATGCGTAGGCACGGAGTCTTTTATGGAAGAGACGCATCAACTTAGTCCTTCCTTCTTCCCTCCTTCTACTGCTTTTACGCTGTCGCATGAAATCGCGGTTTGTGAATGGTGGGTAACTGTGACATGACTGTCCTCTTCATCAGATGACAATGTCCCGGCTCATAAGAGTGGCACTGGACACAGTCCGGCTTGACTCTACTCTTCTACTGACTAAGGATAGAACATAGATTATAGTCGCGTAGAACATAGGTCAAAGCACTATTATCAGCATCGTAGGTGGCATACTGATAGGTTAAGGACAGACCGCTTGAATGGCTAGCGTTTTGTCCTTGAAGTGAGGGTGATATCTTTCATTGGATTTGTCAGAGAATGTTGTCGCCTTATTAAGAGCTGTTACTCACTTTCATCTTGTCTGTAGAACTCCACAAAACAAAGGAAAATATCACATAAGGAAAAGTAAACGTAAGAAGCGAGTATTCATGCCTTGCATCAACAAGCTATGCCAATGTCTACCTGACACACATTCAGCCTCGCAGTAATGGAATCACCGATTCATCGTCCGATGCTGCGCGAATTCGATGGACATGTTCTCGCCTCAAAGCAATTAACAATGAGCAGCATAATTAAATTTAGGAGGTGTAAGATTTGCACACATTTTGAGTTGCATTCATTTCTCCAACCTTACGCATTATGTACAAATTGGTGGAGAAGTGGTCGTACGTAGGCAACCGATGAGCCTGTCGTCACCACTGAAACTGTCCAGTCCGAAGTATATCCAGTGCGTCTCAACAAATGCGATCCCTGTTGCAGTTAACCACTTCTCGAGCTGTAGTGGCTGTGCTTCTTCCAGCCAAATTTTATGCAACGCACATTCGCTTTGGACCTTACATGAAATAAATTCGCACAGTTCTTTCGTCCTCTTATTTTAATTTGTTTGTTAAGCGCAATGTTACGTTTGCATTGAAATAACCTGCACTCGTCTTGGTGTCAGACACTGATCCTTCCTCTCGAATAATCGCCCCCTCTTCCCAAAATCCACTTGTCGCAAGTGCTTACAAGGAGTGATCAACACATATGCCTTAAAAAGAATCCGCCCTTAAAGGATAACTTCTTCTCAATGCGCATCTGCATTCTACGTTGGAAGGTTATTTTACGTAGCGGTAGTATGTTGCTGTCGAGGCAAATAATGACGACATGTAACTCCTTCCCAATTGCATCGTCGTGCCGCATTTGATGTTGAACACTACAGAGGAAGATTAACTACAATCAGGTTCTAAGTTCTTTGATGTGGCAGGCAAATGACAGCAAGCCCATTATTTAAGTGTCCACAACCCCAGAGAATAATGCTTGACGTGTCTTTGGAACATTTGAACTCGTCTTCCTGCAGATACTCCACAGAATTCTTAGTCTTGACTACTTACAAACTCATCAGTAGCAGAGCGACTAAGTAGACGTGAATACTGATGCATTGTAAAGCACAACAAAACTGGTGGAGGTAAGTATCGTTAGCGGTGAACGCAGCTAAAGAAAATCTAAATGAGTGTGAGAATCCAAAAAAACAGACAGAACCACAAAAACCATCAACCTCCACAGCAAATGCATAAGTTCTCAACCGTCCTCTTCTTCACCCATAAGACTCTGCAAATCTCCAATGGGCCACAAGTACTGACTTCAGCTACATACTACAAAGCTGGGACACACACACAGATCAGTCACTGCCACTATCAAGGCGTCCATCTAACTGCACCCACAGCGACATAAACAGCTGCGAGTTGAGATGAAGGTTAATGGCTACAGGACAAGAGGAAGGCATATCTGGGTTTCGCCTGCTGCTGGCGGCTACAGCCGCGGTCCGATAAGGGAGATGGGGAGACTAAGTTTTACTTCTCACCATAATGGGTATCAGTGTTCTTCTAGAAATGCAAACGATCAAAAGAGATCGGTAAAGCACTTTGACAGAAATGAAGGAGAGAAGACGATGTGAGTTGGGATAGCCACTGGATTTCGACTACAGACGCAATACAATCCGAGTACAAACTGGTAAAAGCTCACACAACTATACTCCCACATTCGTCCTCGCTCCAACAGGCCTACTGACTATTACAGTGTCCGTGTCCGTGGGAGGAAAATAATAAGAGGTGGAGGTGGGCGTTGCGGAAAAGACTTGCTTGACGATTCGCAAAATGTAGACGTGGACACAGTGACAGGTCTATTCACTTAGTTCACGGTTCTGGATTTAGACCTGAGTGCCCAAGTTGTCATTCACAGTACTTCCCACAAGAACTTCACACACAATGCTGAAGAACAAACTCAATGTGAGTACAGGAACTTAGTTGACTAGCATCATCGAGAACATCCAGGGCAACATGGCATGAGTGTTGATGCTTAGTCGCCTTTAACTCTGTGTACCCATCACAGTGAAATCCAACTCTGCCACCAATGTCTCTTGCAAAACTATAAATCTATTTTCAGACTAGTTTTTTGTACAGCACATTCAAAGGGAGTGTATTTTGGGACGCAACGTGAGGGAAGTTTGCGTAGGAGCAATAACAACGGCAGAACCAGATTCAGCAGGATTACAGCAACTTCCACGGGAGAAAGTGGCCCTCCTCCACCACCACCACCACCTCCACCATTGACAATGGCATTGATCCTGCAATAAGAAGTGGAGACGTCTTCCACAAGGCACAGATGGAACTGGAGGACCTCACTCTCCTCCATTCCTACCCCAAGATCTGCCATTGGAAAGGCACCATCTTTTGCCCTACCACCTGCTTCAACGTTGACTTCGTTCCCTTCCTTCCTTCCATCCTATGCCCATAACAACCCTCCTAGTAGATTTGACAAGCTTTTTTACCGAATGAAGTAAGCACTTATAAGCAGGAGTTCGATGTTGACTCTGGTTTTGAAGGTGAATCGACGCCAAAGAAATGCACGAATGGAAGTAATCAAGCTGAATGAGTGAACAGATGGCACAAGCAAATGGACACGTTTTTTCGAGGGAGATGGGATGTGTCTTCAATAAATGGACATTTAGGCGAATGCCAGGGATGCCTGAATGGAAAGGCGCACAGGCGCAGCCCCAGTTCCATGGACAGAGTCTCACAATAGTCCAGCGTCTCCACCAGCAGCCGTAGCAGCCTTCGCATGGTAGGAAAGGGCCGACAGCTCCAATCCACCTATCCTTGCATTTTTCACCGCAATCAGCTGTCTTCCCTTTTGTAACCTTTTGACGGACCTAAGATTCTCTTCGCTCTTCTCCTACTCTCCATCATAATCTTCTTCCATCACCTTGTCCAATTTATGGAATCCGACATTGGTTCTACACCCTTCATCAACCTTCCCTCTCGACCAAGTGTCATTGGTTTAGGCTCAGGACACTTGCAGACCCTCTCCTGTATGATCTCGTCTCCCCTACTACAGCCGTCGTCAGCCGCCGCAGTGGTGAAACTTGAAGTGCCATTTATGCCCTCAAAAGGCACTCGAGCGATAACAGCCGTTCCAACACCATCTTGGCATCTATCAGTGATTTGATACAGATTAGAAAGCATTTGCAGGTTCGCCTCCACAACCACTATGGCTACAAGATGAGGCTGAAATTAACAAACGGCTGACCCCCGAAGATGCAAAACATAGCTGATTGACTACTTTCCTACAGACCACAACAACAACACCATCAGCTTAATAAATCTTTTTAAATTAAAAATGAAGAAACATGGATTCCTCGAAAAACAGCAACGATCAGGCATTATAGAGTGACCACTGATAGATAACGATGGCAATTGCTTGCTGAGAATACAATGCACAAATCCTCCACAGTAGACAAAAACTGGCCGATGCATGACAAGTTGTAAACACATTGTGACAAGCAAAGGCTAGTCGAAGGCTTTCAACTCACAAGGACAGAAGAATGTAGTGGGGCCAAATTGAGGCAAAGAGGTCAACACGGGAAGGCAATCGAACTGCTTATCAGTCACTGTCAAGGTCAACCCAACTTTGGACTTAATTTGACACAAACGATGGGTGAAAACAAACAGGATCCAAGGAGTGAAGAAAAGGTTGTACTTTATCATTTCCGAGCTCCGACTCAGTCACTTCGAGAAGATTCTATTGCTACTGCGTCACCACCTTCATCGCCATTCCGTTCGCGTACAGAAAGAGAATGCTACATGCACTGACCTTTCACCCTCCCTCCCTCCCCCCTGTCTCCTCCACATAAAACGCATTCATCTTTGCCTTGTCTCCCGAATCAATCTCTCAAGTGGTGAGCACACATTGAACGTGCAGACGATTGCCCACTGACTCTCCCAGACGCGCGCTCAGTGTCTACAAATGGAACAAACTCATTAATAGCCACAAGAGACTTGACAGCTGCGTTGGAGTCGACTAAAATTAGTGATGCTTACGCACACCTAGAACAAATCAACCCCTTCCATCCTCAAACATATTAACACCTCTACACTTCAACCACATGCCTCACCAATGGAGACGCTGCACACGTAAGCGCGATTGCAAATCTTAGGGCAATCTCAAAACGCGCGACTAATCCAACAGCACTGCCAGAAAATTTAATACGGGATTCACCTAATGACTTGATCAGAAGAATCGGTGCAACATCGAGCAGGTAAAACCAAGTTGTTGAGTTGAATACAAAAGTCAGGAGTGAACGAAGAAAATAAACCGATGAAGAACAAACGATAGATGGCTATGTGAACACGGGATACAAATTGATATGAAGTGGCTGAGTACTTTGTATTATGAATGGGTAAATAGGAGAAAGATAAAAGCTTACAAATGTAGGTGACATAGGACGACAGGCATAACTAGGAACTCAGCCACCTTGGCCTCCAATTCCGTGGCGATAACCTGCACTCGATTAAGGCTCCGATCCCGTCTCTGCCAGCCTCACTTCCTGTACCACCGAGGCAGCCCGAATTGCGGCAGTTGAGGCGACACCTAGCTGCGCGTAGCCTCCAGTGCTGCGTTCGACGACAACACCAATTCTCCACGAACCACAGATTCCACCGCCACTGCTTCTCCGTCATCCTCCAGCGACGCATCTGTGTCTCACTTCCGCCTCACCTGACCTTTATAGTGGTTGCTGTGATGTAGAAAAGACACCTGCTTCAGTAGTACACATTGTAAGGCTGGTCTTCTCTAATCCCGCAATCTCGTGCATGCGCCTTCTCATTAGCAAGTATTGCAGTAGTGAAGAATGGTCTCCAATCGCCTTTTTATGAAGTTTCTCTCAAACATCCCCCTGTTGCACCGAAATCCCATCGAGTACACACATCGAAGGCGTCACCAACATTCGGTCTTCGTAAGCGAGCGATTCATTCTCAACAACTGCGTCTGCATTCCACCATAAATATGAAAGAAACACACTCTTCTCAGGATAGAGTGGTGTGCACTTTAGACCTGTAAGAGGACCGCTTAGGAAAAAACGGTGATGCAATTTTCCATCCTCAGCAATCGTAGCTTCTCTCTTACTCAGTCGCTCAGCCAGGGAATCACCTTACGCGGAGGTGAAGAATATGCGGAGCAACAAATAAATGGTCCATCAATCCTACCCTCTGGCATGCGAATGGCAGTCATGTGCTCAGCATCTACCACCACAGCCACTTCAAAGCTGGCGTAGGGGTGATTAACCAACTCTCGCATCGCTGCTCACACATTAGTCTCGTATGACATCAGCCAAAAGAGATAATCCAAAGCAGCAGCAGCAGACAACATCGCATCCATACAACGTGCTCTAACAGGTCCCATCGAAAACCGTACGAACTCTTTCGATCATCCGATGCATCGTCAAGCAGCCTACAACTTGCTAATAGCAAAAACTCAGGTGATAAGCGAAGAAATATTGCCTCACTTTAACCACTCAAAGTCATTACAGGCATTTCAAAACGACGCAAGACAGTTTGCATAGGGTTGACTAATTTTAGTAGCAGGTTATATCACAACAGCGGTACAAAATCAGAATAACTGAAATTCAAAGTCATCAATCGCGAACTGAGAGATCCTGACAATTTAAGTCACCTTATTGGGTTTTCTAAACACGAGTTCTTCGTACAATGCCGTCGTCCATATTCGACAATCAAACATCGGTCCCAATATTTTAGAGTCTTAGTCAACAAGGCCCACTAATTTTGCGAAAGAGTAACTCATGCGCAGTGAAATCCGAAACTGCATCGAGGTAATAGTCAGCTGGTAAGAATCTTCAGCAGCTTTCGGCTAACTTAGAGAAAGCAAGAAAACCATATGTTTAATTTTAATATGACCACTGATTAGCCAAAAAATGCCAAATTTAATTCGATCAATACATGGCATAGGAAAAAGAAACTTACCTTTTGAACAAAGCAAATCTCAAACTCCCTTTTCTTCCCTCCTGCAGGGCATTGACGAACAGCAAGAACCACATATTTGTCAGGTTTTGCCACTTCCATAGTCAGTACAACCAAATCCATAACCTCACGGACAGGCAACGAGGAAGCAGCGATAGTAGCAGAACCATCAGCTGTAGTCATTTCATTGTCAGGTGCAGCAACAACTGACCACTCATTAATGGTGGCATGAATCCGCACCACTTTAAACAAAAAGAGTGCGCAGAAGTAGGGAGTTAGAGGGTAAGAGTTACCACTGAAGCGAGGAATTTTATGGACTAGACACACAGCAAGAGAGACGACGTCAAAGACACACTGATCGTTAACCTTTATAATCCGTCTGCGCAGATGGTTGGTGCGATACAGGCGAAGGGGACTGAGCTGGCGAGGGAACTATCAACGATCTCCGTCTTCGTCGTCGCGATGACGGTGCTGCAGCAAGAAAATGAAGTGGCTGATGGGTGTAGGATCAACAGTGGGCTGTCAATCGCTGCTTTCACCGTATCGCATTCCTTGTCTGTAAGAAAAGCAGGGTCATGGTGGAGTGGAAGCGAATGACTAATGCAGTACGCAGCCGCTATGTGAAGAACGCAACTGAGCAAATGAAAACATCTCACAATGAGGTAACAAAGAGTGGTCATAAACTCAAAACCGAGCGAAACAACAACCGAACATTAACAACAATTCAGCATTTGCAAGTTAAGCACCATGCAGGAATCGACAGCTTTACAGGAATCACACCATGCGACCACTCAGCCGAACTTACGGCATAGACTGGCTCAACATTTCCACTTAACTTCCTCATCGCGTGCCAGTCGGATACACAGGTCAGAACCAAAGAGACGTCAAGACCACTCCGAATCTCCCACACAAATTTATTTGCTACCATTTTTTCTGCAAACTCACGAGACCGAATTCAAAACCCCACCCTTAGGAATCATGATGTCTAAAAACGGCTGCACTCCCAGTACACAAACTTAGCTTTTCTAGTGCGCAATTGACAAATCACGTTGCCGTCTTCGTATAGGAGTAAAAACCTGTGCCGAGCCGCACAACAATCAGTGATCAGAGGAAAGTGTCAATTTAATGGGTCAACTTCATGTTGATGGTAATTAAGGTCCACTTTCAATGATCGTTCTCCTGTCTTTATTTCTCTTAACTAGGACGAAATTATGAACAACTAAGAAAAACAAAGTCCTAAAATCAAATGCGCAAAAATCCAACGAAACACAAGAGGGAAGTGGAAAGAACCATGATGCAGAAAAGAATAGGTCACAGAGGTTTGGGGAACAGAGAACACTACAACCCTACGTGTTGCATCGGCTCGCTTCCGTTTGGTTCAAGAAACACCCACTATGGAAAAGGCGTCTGAATAAACGTCTGATGACTGGTTCCCGCAATATGACTTCACCCACCTCGATTACAACAGATTTACCACAGCCCAGGTGCTTTATTATTCAATCGACATCAAAAACTTGTTCACGAAAAAACAAGTGTGTTTCCTTACCTAAAAAAGCTCCAACGCCTAACTTACTACCATGAATTGAGCCAATTATTACAAAACCGATAAGAAACCAACAATACATGATTGACGTCGGGCCCATTAAAAAAGGTAAGGACGCCAAGTGTGTTACGTTGGTGGGGGAGGTAAACACTTACTGTAGCTACTACTGGACGGCAGCCATCAAAACATCAGCTGCACCCTCGACTCAGCAAAGAGATGAAAAAGGGGTCGAGTAGTTGACACCCGTAGTTCCACCGAAAAAAACAGCCTTTTGATTGTTCGCCTCCACGCACGTACTTGTTGCCATGAGACTGTGGTTCGCAGCCTCATGCGAGGAGCGTCGAATGAATTGCATGCTGTCAATATGGACGATGAAGGAGCGCAGATCCTTTTAACCCTCCAATGACTGCGTCGTACAGAGTAGACGTCCTCATTAACCCTTGTAGCTGAGAAACGGGGAACGAAAGCCCTTCGAGGAGACGAAGAAAGTGCCCTCATGAAGAAATCCTTCCAGCTCTGTTTTATCATTGACCACCTGCATGAGATCTACCTAGACCGGAATGAAACCCCAACAATAAAAAGCTTTAATCTGACAGCAGAGTGAGAATAAGGTACAAGCTTACGATTTGGCATGGTGAGGCTAAATTATAATGCATCTCCTCTAGCCCCAACACTAGACCATTTTCATTATCATATGTTTCTACAATCAATGAAAAAATGCATGAGTTGCATTAAAACCTGTTCAAGGCCGTCGAAAAAGTCGAACTTCTGAGCTCATTCACAAAAATCCACACGCGAGTGCTTATCCTCACTAATCGTCAAAGTCAGGAACAGTTATCTGGACTTGAGCATGGGAAAGGAGGCATCGCGAACGATTTTCTTGCGAGCGAACCTTTACGCTTAACTGCAAGAGTTAGTAAAAATTTACATTTTTGAATTCGCTGATGCGCTAAAGGCCAAATCAAGACACAGGAAACTACATCTTACAATTGTTGTATCATTTGCCAATTCCCCCCAACAGATTTGCCCGTACTTGTGGCATAAAAAACCACGGTTTAGATATCCCCGTCCCAACTTTATGGCTTCCCAAAGCAATTGTTCTAGAACCTCAAACAATACCTTAGAATCCTCTGGAATACTTTAACAGGCTAATTCATGCATGCAAATGAGACGCGTAACCAACGAAGAAATCAAAACCCTCACTCTTTATCTTAATTTGAAAAGAACTTGCACAAATCAAAATCAGCAAACTTAACCAAAGCGCAACAAGTCACCTACGCCAAGAAGGGCATTGTCTACACCAGTATAAGATTAAAGTACACAACCCCATTTTGCGCCAAGCTATGCTTCTGGACATGCACAAAGTAAACAAATGACACACTTTATGATGGATACCTACGCATTCACTTCCTTCAAAGCAAAGTGCAAGCCACGAACAGCAACCACAATCTTGGCAAATCCCAACTTTTCATGCATACCGCCAGCCGTATGCAAAGGCAATTCGCTATGCAAAAAGGAAACTTTAGTAACAGGCGTTGCTATCAACCTTGAGATTAAGGCTAATAAAAATGTTAGATAGAATTACATTGGCTTAAAAAAAACACTAGCTGTACTCAGGCATTTTCAGCAAGAACCATTATTAGCATCAAGTGCAGGTTTCCTAGGCATACTGCTCTGGCATCAAAGAGATGGAAATCATAGCTT
This sequence comes from Taenia hydatigena, assembly GCA_036345935.2. NCBI lineage: Eukaryota > Metazoa > Platyhelminthes > Cestoda > Cyclophyllidea > Taeniidae > Taenia > Taenia hydatigena. The sequence goes on along the minus strand of JADWOT020000595.1, from coordinate 124,068 downwards.
GTCCCCTAATGTCGGCAACTTGAGCCCTTTACGTGGAATACTCTCCTGGCTTGGGGGCGAGGAAGGGCAAGAGTGCTTGAGGTCATGGGAAAAGGCGTCCTGCTGTTGACGATAGAGTGGCAACAAAAGCGCTTCTGTCTGATTTTACAGTAAACGCTGTTCTTTTGCGGTGCCTGAGGTCAGAGCATCATTAGTGCGCTCACCATTACAGCTATCGAGTCGTCTTTTTACATCACCAGGCCTTTCCAATTTGAAACTATTGCATGCGACGGTTTTTGCGCACTGTCAACTTAAATATTGGGTCAAGGTAGAACAAAGCTTTGGTGTCCACCATTAACCTTGGCACCTCGGAGTGAAGTGAGTAGCTGCGCAGACGTTCGTCAAGTTCTTTTTGAGCTTGAAGGAATGAATGAGATGTGGATGGAGGCGGAGAGGATTGGGACAAATTGGTGCGTTTATGGGATCGGTTTACATGGTTGCTATTACCTTTAAGGTGAGGAGGCAGGACACGCGGCTTTCTTTGGGCCAAGTTTGGCTGATTTCAACCTCTTGGACTGCAGGGCCGATGAGGATCGAAAATCGCAGATTGAATGTCTGCCCAATCGGCGTGTTGAAAGTCGTGTCGAATTAGAGTGGGAGCTGAAACCTGAGACCATCATTCGTCTCACTCGTCGCTCTGAATTAAGTCTAATGCGAAGACGCAGTGGTGAGTTCTTTTGTGTACATCACAGTCTCTGCAATTCTCGGGATTCGAGGTTTGCTAATGATACGGCTTGTTTGCAGATGCCGCGAAGGGTAGGCGTTTGGAATTCAAAGCATTACTTCTACTCTCTTCCCTTGTTTAGGTTCTTCCAATGGTTGAGTGGCTGATTGCTATTTACCCCGATGAAATAAAGATCTGCGACCTACCTGGAGACAATGCAAATGATAGGGTGAGTGGCTTGATTCAAGTGGCGCTTATCTTCCTTAATCTTAGATGCAGGTGGCCATGTATCTGTTCGATGCCGGATTGATCATTTCTCCTATGGCTCATGGCTACTCTGTGCTTGAAAGCAAAGGAAGGTGTGAAGAGCGGCGATTGTATAGCTTATCCTAAAGGTGCCAATCTGTGTTTCGTCGACATGAGTGAGCGAACTGCTTACAAAAATGCTGGCTTTGCAAAGACAAAGGTGGTAGTGGTCTTAGAGAATCTGATTGAAAATACATTTTTAAAGCAAGTTTTGGCTGACAAATTGACTGGCTCTGCCCTGATTTTTCAAAACTCTACTCGAGGGAAATCTGTAAAGGATTGTACATGACATTCAATCTGCGATTTTCGATCCTCATCGGCCCCGCAGTCCAGGAGGTTGAAATCAGCCAAACTTGGCCCAAAGAAAGCCGCGTGTCCTGCCTCCTCACCTTAAAGGTAATAGCAACCATGTAAACCGATCCCATAAACGCACCAATTTGTCCCAATCCTCTCCGCCTCCATCCACATCTCATTCATTCCTTCAAGCTCAAAAAGAACTTGACGAACGTCTGCGCAGCTACTCACTTCACTCCGAGGTGCCAAGGTTAATGGTGGACACCAAAGCTTTGTTCTACCTTGACCCAATATTTAAGTTGACAGTGCGCAAAAACCGTCGCATGCAATAGTTTCAAATTGGAAAGGCCTGGTGATGTAAAAAGACGACTCGATAGCTGTAATGGTGAGCGCACTAATGATGCTCTGACCTCAGGCACCGCGAAAGAGCAGCGTTTACTGCCACTCCATCGTCAACGACAGGACCGCCTTTCCCCATGACCTAAGCACTCTTGCCCCTCCCCCCATACCAGGCGAGTATTCCACGTGGAGGGCTCAAGTTGCCGACATTAGGGGATAAGCTACGATTGCTATCTCTTCGATGCGAGAGCAGTATGCCTATTCGAAGAGTGTAAATGCATTCAGGATCCATTGATACACTCCAAGTGAGTGGGAAGGGCAAACACCAACATTATGGACCACCTATTCTCCTCCTTGCATAACCTCAACAACTCAATCGATCCCATCTGCATCAGTCATCTACTCTTACACAAACACCCACATTCTAAACCCATTGCGCGCAATGAAGTGTAGCCATCAGCCGAATAAAATCAAGACCCAGCCAACGCACAAGCCAAGCAAAACTCACTGCAATCCAATTTCACAGCCGCCAACTGTTCCATAAATTGCTCTCTCAATTTTTTTTTGCCGCACGACCAACCGCTCGCTCCTCGATCCGTCTACACACACCATTTCCACCCTTCAATTACCTGCGCAAAACAAATTCCACTCCCTCCTCCGCGTTCACATCCTACACAAGCGTCGGTGTCATCAACAGCCACAACTACCCAACTTACTATACAGAGAATGTCAGCTGCATTCCTCGGATTATTGTGCGTAGACAGCAGCAGTTCACAGAATAGACTACTTTTCTTATTCTTTATCTTCTTCAATTTCAGTGCCTAGAAGGATAAGGTGTAAGTAGAAGAGGGCATACTTCAAGAAGGCGTTCTCCACATCTCTCAACCAATACGGGCGCACGGTTGATAATGCAGAGAACAACGGCATAGGAGGTCTTGCATCCGGAGAGCTTTGCGCGGTGTCTGTATTGATGAGGAATGTACGCTACATCACCAGATGCGAAAATGCCCTCCAGCTCACTCTCCGCTTCCTCATTTCTCGGCGAATATACGTTGATTTCGAGGGACCCCTCCATCACAATAATAAACATATCGCCAGGTGGTGCAGTGCGACCACCGGAGAAATTGACGAGAGGCCCGACGAATTCCTTATTTGCAAAAATTGCAACGGAGTATAGGGGGCCGTTGTAATCTCCTCAAGGAAGCCGAGGTGCACAGCAAAGTTGTCGTTGAAACGCTCTGAAAGGAGGATCCGAAAACTTGAGCCCATCTAGAAGGGGATGGGGTGAGGAAGAAGGATTTGATATTTAGAAAATGCCAGTAAATAGCGTGAGGGAAAGTACACCTCAACAACTGCCTTTCTGCATGGGGTTGGTTAACCTCCCCTCCCCTGTCTGCTGTGGGTTCATGGCGTAGATCGAAGCACGAATGAGCACAGTGAGACTAGCAAGGTGAGAGCACCGTCAATTAATAAAAGTAAAATAAAGTGAACCCACGATGCAACGAGTAGGTTGGCGTTAGTTGGAAATGCTCCCTTCCCACCTCCCCTTCTCGCCCCTCGAACCCTAATCCAGCATGGGTCATGCAAAAACAACCATCCATCGTGGATCAGGAATAAAAGGAAGGGTGATCGAGTTGATCAAAGCTAACAGCAGCACTAACTGAGAAGTGTCTTTGAATGCGATGAACAATGGGGTCAATCTTAGCCTACGGTTAGGAGTAGAAATACCAAGCAATTACAATGGACTAAAGTGGCGTTACAATGGTGGAATGAAACAATTTACTCAAGGGTGGACAGAGACACCACATACGCAAAAAACTAGAAACAAAATAAACTTCCTTTGAATTGGGAAAAATGTGAAAGCAAAGCATTTCCCACCAATCATGGCACGGCAGTGCGAAACTCCACAATGTGACCAAATGAGTTCGCAGTTGCACCCCTACAAGTTTCCTTAACCCTAGGGACAAAGTGACCCGCATTTGTAAAACACGCCAGGACAAATTACACACTTCAGGCTCAATCTACAGGATTACAAGGCGCGACAATCATTTCTATTTCTTCTGCCAATACCACTGACCGAGCATTAAAAGAGAACATTCATGGAATGAGTTGCAGGCCAGGTTTCAGGAAACTGCACTTCCACAGTAACTCAGACCCGATAAGGAGAACGCAAGAATTTAATGCAGCTGCCACTGTCATGAATAGTCGCCAAATTTTGAGTATGCAAAGGGCCAAGCATCAAGGCAAGCTACCTCTTACGAAACACACACAACACGCCCAAAGATGCATAAAAGGAAGTCCGTAAACAATACTCCACCAAGAAGTAGTTCCATCACAGTCTTCCCCATATCAAGTGCATTTACGGCTCTGCCACCTACAATGGGTAGCTCACATAAGGAAGAATGTCTATCGGATTTCACTGGCTCTGGAATCGGTTCGCCGTCGTCCTTCTCCGACAATGAGTTCGGCTCGACCTCCACACCATTCTTTATGCCTTGAAAAGTAGATGTATAGGGTTTCACAGTCCCCAACAGGTGAATGAGGGCATTTTGGGCGCGGATCGTTTTACCTAATTTTTTACAAATTTGCTCCTCCTTCTTCAGTTTCTCCGTAATAGCAAGCAAACTCGATTCTACGTTTTTGCCCCCCACCAAGTACTTCGTCCATTTTAACGACGTCCTGGTAAATCGCCTCTTGTTCTGCGTCCTAAAAAGACGATCGATTAACACGGACAGCTAAGACATTATAAAAGTCGAGCACCTTGCCTATCCTTAAGCTAGCTGGAAAATGGTAAAAGAAACGTACCCTACCCCTTTTCGCCTTTTTCAGCTTACGGAACTCGGACGCGAAAAGCATGGAACTTGTCGAGGCGGCTTTGCGCTCCCGCTTAAATAGCGTGCAGACGAAACGAGTGATTTGAAGGTCAATGCCTTTTTAAACAATGTCAAATCAACAAAACTACACATCTTTCCTAAAAAGCTGATAGCAACCTAAAGATATGCAAACTGTTTTTGAATGCTAATTTTAGATTGACGGCCTACAACCTCTGTATGAAATACGTTTGAAATACCCCTCATGATGCAGGTCAGTTATTACAGAATGAAAGGCTGTTCTGTGCGGAAAATTTTTACGCGTTTGCCTTCATAGTCTCGACGAAAACGCAGGATTCGCAGTATTAACACGAATACTACATTTCATTTTTCAATTTCCTTGTTTTAATCGAGTGCAACATTAGCAGGATTTTTGCGGACGATTTTGCATGTATCGTAATATCGTCATCCACCTCCTCGCTTCGGTGGCCAACCCTGACGCAATATGCTTATTTTCTCAGGTAAAAGGTGATCAACGCAGTCCCAATGGGGACTACGATGGCAGATTCTCCAAGTGTCAGAGATATCCATAATACTTTGTTTGTTCGGACTGCCGATTTACGATCAGGGTCAAAGAGGTGGCCATATTGCCCTGGCTGCATAGGCTGGTGTCCGGGCTATGCTAGCAGCTCATCTCCCTCTAACAGTTGAATATATATGTATTCTACCCTAGTATTCTGCCTTCTTTTGCCCTTAGTGGAGCCTTGACACTCTACAATACTGGCCTTTGTGATCACAAGGCTCGAGTTATTTTCTCACCTCTCGCCATATAGGTACGCTTGAAGAAATATAAGCATTGGATTGCCTCCTCCTCACCTCCCATTGTTGGTGTTTGCTGGGCGATGTGTGGTTGAACAAGTGCCATCCAGTAACCAACACTCGCACCAGTCAGGGGTCGTGGTAGACGAGACCGTGATGGCACAACAGCAGCAGAGCATGAGCTTTGCACTCATGCCTGCTTATTCTAAGTTATTTTTTCCAATTTTATCCTACATTTGAGTGCACAGTTGGTTACTATCCCCAGTCGCAAAAATAACTGCACACGCTCGTCTTGGAAACTTGGTAATCATTTTCGTCCATCTGCAACAATGAAGCAATTCTGGCAAAGTCCATCAACTGATGTGGCGGCGTTGAGCCAGCAGAAACGTCAATCAAACGAATGCGCTGCCACTTTAGAAAGCAGCTTAGCCGTGATCATGGGACGACAATTGAAATTGGAGGATGATTGGATAAGAGAGCAACACATTGGAGAGACATGCAGTCCAATTTCTTAATTATCGTGAATTTGGCAAAGCCGCGTTAGTATGTCAGCAATGTCAAATGCACCAATGCATATTTTAAATTCAGAAATGCTTAAGTTCCATTTCCAAGCTTGACTGAGATTGTTGTGTACACACGCAGTGCTCTTTTGGCTATTATAAAGGGATGTCACTAAAAACACATTGTTTTATTAGGAACTTCTCATCTGTCATCATGCATTGACTCACTAAAGCAAGCTCAAATCCTTACTATTCACGGCACGTTGGACTGCATTACGTGGAAAGGATTTTGTGAATGAGTCCAGTCATAAATCATCAGACATGTTTGCAATCATCATTAAGCCATGATTGATGTGTTGTGTGTGCTTGAACAACCGCAGTGTTTCATGTTGGACACAACTGGCGTTCCCTCTCTACCACATAATGTTTACCATAATTTCGTTATTTAATCGATTCCCCGCATGAGCGTTTTCATGGCACGAAATGATATATAAAGCCCTTCCAGTTGGGTGATGAGGTGAGAGACGCCCTGCTATACAAAGACCAATGTGCAGTGATGCTGACTGTCGGTGGAGGTGTCCAGGTAATGCCGAGACTATGCTGTTGCAGCAATGGATTGCTTCCCAAAATGCAGAAGCTTTGAGGAAATGAACGACGTCGGCTGGTAACCTTAGAGCTACTTGTTAAAACTGAAGCCCTCGAAAGGTGAGCTGCTACTTCTGTGCTGACGTGAAGCCTGTCTGTCATCAAAACCACACTAAATGAAACTGAAGTAATTTGGAGATCGCGCAAGTTGTTAAATGCCTGACTAATCTGCCAACTAGTCGACCAACGGACCAGTAATCCAATGGAACTTCTTCCTTACTAGGTGATAGCAAGGCGATATTGACTTTCTTACAGTATCTACGTTCTGTGGGGTGCATGGACGCACCACGAAGAATTGAGAACTCGAGACACTCACTCACCCACCCATCCCAATCACCGATGCATGTTTCATTATTTTCTTCCTGACGTGATCAAAACTCTGTTTAAAATCAAACAATCATGCTACAGGGTGTGGAGAAGGGGGCAGAAGAGGAGATTTGCCTCTAACCGCGAAGACAACAGAAGATCCCCAACGCCCTTCGCATTTCTATTTGATTGCAGGTTGGAGTTGTGACCCTAGACGAGTCAATGGAATGTTGGCCCGATCAATAAGCAAATGACGTCTGCACAACTCACCACCTTTGGCAGGCAGGTGTGTGCTATCCGTTGATAAAGCAGCCCAATTTCAGTCTCCCGCTTTACCTCGAGTCCTAACATTTCCTTTGAAATGTGGGACAGATTTGGCATTTATATATATATATATATATATTGCCTCCATGGCTTGGAGCGGATTATGAGAATTTCAGGCCTCACCAAGCTCTGCTCCTACAAATCGCCAGTCAACTTTAACGTCTCACGCTAATACGTTGACTTCTTGTATGGGTGACATCGTCAGTGACGTCCTTTCACTTAATCATTTCAATAGTGTTTACGATCATTTGGTCATGCTCCCAATGGAGAATATGCTTGATGTGATCATGGAATTATGCTGGTCACCTATTTGAGACGTTGGCTTACTTGTTGCTCTGCATCCACCTAATTGGCCTGCCCAACGCATTTGCCATGCTCTCAACCATTCTCCAGCCAGTCAGCCGGCCAACTAGCTGTGCAAGTATTCAAGTAGGAAGAATTGTCCGCTTTTATTTAGCTATCGAAAAGGTAGTCGACTGATTGAGGGAAGGTGTCGGTGTAAATGAGCTTTCTTAGAGGCAGTTACACATGGTGCATCTGGTCGGAGAGGACATGACTTTTGTGTGCTTTGATCGCGTGTTCATATCACTACCATCAATATAGCCTCCCGCAGCAGTCCAACAGCCACCTTATTGTATGAGAAGCTGCCAGAGATCGAAGGAAAGCAAAATGACTGGCGTGGTATAGCATCCAGCCAAACGAGCATCAGTTTGAGAGAGATCCCAAGTAGACAACAACGAGTGCTCCAATCATGCATGGATCATTCAGGTGCAACTGAGTCGTTTGGACACATAGAGAAGGAAAAGACCACTCTGGGTGGCTTGCGACTATCCGCGTACACTCGTGGAGAGATTTGAGCAGTGCGAGTACGGGGAGGGTTAAGGGAGGATGAAGAGTGATTGGGGATGGAGAAAGTAAGTGATGAGGTAGGATGTCGCAGCACTACTATTTGCCATTTTTGTCCAATTTCAGCATCTGCCCCACCTCGTAGGCGGTCGTGCTACTGTCTCTTCACGATGTTGGCGTAAGATTTACAATGTAAGGTGCAAGGTCCGTCTACTCCTATCATGTAGGAATAAAAACTCTTCTCCGACTCGATTAACTCCTCCTGACCCCCTGCGATGAAGTAATTTGACCTGACCAAACTATGAACTACAAAAGGCATTTCAGCACAAGTCAGTCACTTAGCCAGTCAGTTAGTGCCCATCCAAAGAGGCGTGTTTTGAAAGGTAGAAAAGGTGAAGAACAAATTACTAGTCCTTGAACGCAATTGGTATTTTGGTGATAGGCTAACCGTGGGAATTGTGTGCTTGGCTTCCATGACTTTATTTCTTCTGTTGCTTTTGCATGATGGTAAGTTTCGATTGACAAGATGACCTCGAGCCATTTTAACCAATAGAAGACTGTCTGCAGCCTGAGACATCTACCTCTGAATGGAATCGGAAGACAGGCAAGCTCGAATCACATCCACCAGGTTCAACCCGTGTGGTATGATGTGGGAATTCAACCGGGGGACGAAGTGCAAAGCAGTCGTCTGCACTGACTAACACAAGTCTCTGATCCACATTGCGTGCTTATGAACTGCCACATGTGCATTTGATGTACTTATACAAACTACGTCGCACCATCCTGGGTAAAATGCAACCAAAAATAAAATAAATTTTTAAAATTCTTGATGTAAATTGATTAGATGGGTAGATTACCTATTTAGTCAAGCAGGTTTCTACTCTTCCTCGGTCCTCCGAGGATATCGAAATTGTTCGAACTTCGGTCCGCCGATCATGTCTAACAACTTGTCTTCAACTTCCTTGAGTATGCATCACCCGAACCCTTCCTGGAAGACATCATAGGGACCACAAAGCACCAAATGTAACTTGGCTGTGAATGGCATTCCACATCACAAAGACGCTGAATGAAACTTGTGGGAGATGAAGTCATGCATCCTCTAGTGCAAACACCTGTGGTCATCATTCTGTCTCAGTTCTTCAAGATCGCAAAAGCTAGTCCGACTATTTGAAAGCGCTATAGATATGGGAACTCAGGTATGCGTTTCGACGATTCCGGTGGATCCAGAATCGCGGCATTCAATGCATAAAGGCTTGAGGGACACCTTTATTCATTGGTTTGTTAACAGGACTGGCTGAATTGTAGCCTCTTGACTTCCACATTGTCCACTACCGCCTTCACTGGAGTTCAGTTTGCGGTCACTCCCGCGGTACATTGATGCTTCGATCTCTCGTCTATTCCCTTCTTTTCACGTGAGGACTTCCAAAGTCGCCTGACGGAGGAAGGCTTCTATCGTTGGGAACGACTCGCAGTCTACACCGCTCGCTGTAGTGGCGGTCCCGCCGTTTGCGTGCTTAGTGTACGTGACGACGCCGTGGACAACGTCCTGCAGGAAGTCCTTGGGCATACCGCTAGTATTCTCCTTCCACACAAGCCCATCCAGGACCTTGAATGCACTTGCTGAACAGAAAGGCTCCTGATCAAATATAAAGCATCGTGACCTTAGTGAACGTGGTGAAGATTACTTACCAATAAATTATCACTGATAGCCATAAAGTTCTGCACATTACACAGCGATCGGTTGATAAGTGACAAAGAGTGAGTGAGAAGGACAGAAGGGAGGAGGAATGGGTGTGGAGACCTGCCTTTTCTTTAAACTTCCATCAATTGTCAATCATACTGAGCAACGACCAATTATGCGTCCCTTGGTACACAGAGAGCAGAGCAATGTGGGAAGATTGTGCTAAGGTAGAGAGGATACCACAAGGAGGATGGAGGGAGGACTTCACCACTGCTGCTTCGTGAGCATTCAAATGGCATGCTTGTTGCCTCTGTAAGTGTCCGCGCTGTCGTTAATGCCAGTTGCTGTGGCGCAGGAAAGGCATCTGCTTGAATGGTGCACATTAGGAGGCAGTTGTATCGTTTTCATCGGGTGGATTAATCTCAGCTCTTAACGACCTTCAGTCTTCTGTAAGTGACCCATTCACCACCACGATAAACTGGCTGCATTCCACCATCCACACACATGTACACACAATCAAAGCACAGTCTTGGAGACATGGAGTGGTAAGTGCTTCAGGTGCATGAGATGACCTTTGTGTGTGGACAGTTCGAGGATGATTCACGTTGATGAGATGTTCATTCGCTCAGCAACCGCGGCACCCCGAGTCATTCCCACAGTCGGACAGTAAGTCAGCAAACCACCATAGACGCGCGTGGAGGTGATGCAGGAAGAACACCCTCATAGTCTGCCAATCCTATTGCCTACCACCTACCATTCCACGTCATTTGGGTGGCAGTTGGCCTCCACCACACCAATTTCAATTTCGGTGTAGAAGTAGTGAATCCACTGTTGCACCATCACTCAGGTTTGATAGAGCTGTTGGTTGCTCTTCACAAAATGATCCCGAATAAAGTTTAGTTAGGGAAGACATGCACCTCTTCTTTGTTATTCGAAATAGAGAGTCCCTTTTAGATTGATGTCCTTCTAGTTACATGGCATCACCAAAATTGAACTGTTTATACCATTTGGTCACAAGTGATGCGCTTTACTACTGTCTACTACAACCTTTAAAGTGCTGCTGAGAATACTTGACACAAAGTTGGCTCACGCCTTAGCATTGGAGCCAAGTCACGTCCCCGTCCATTTAAGCCAATGGATACAAGGGTTCGAAGCGAGAGCAGCGAAGAGTACCGCATAAACACTGACCCATGTGGTCTGCAAGCTCCAACAAGTGACTGCAACGGTTTCCACTGGGAACCGCATAACCACTTTCCACAGTCTGATGTATTTTCAAGTCTATGTAACTCCGTACTGCAAGCGCAACTAGTAAGAGAGAAATATCAAAGAACTTCACAATTTAAGCCCGTTTGAGGCATTTAAAAGTAGATTGTGGACAAGCTATGCTCCGCAATGCCCATCGTAATTATGCTTTTACCTGCTACCTAGCTGTTTCTGGGTTCTCATAGTGCTTTAGATGGTGCGAATATAAGCCGTTGTGATTGAGTGGTCAGTCAAGCCTGTTACCAAAGTGCTGGTGATTTGCACTGCACATGGGAACGACGACACCAATGCTTCCTCCACGATACCTGCTGATGATGTTGTCTCCTCGTTGAGATGACTCGTCTGTGTGAGGGAGATGGTTAGTAAAACTTCAGCTTGCAAAATGGTCCTTCATTTTGTCACGAGTTAGTCTTGCTTCTGCTAGCTCATTAAACTCTGGGGACACTGGCATCACCCAACGAACACCGTCTTCGGCCTTGCGTACGCGTCACATCGAATGCGCCAGTAGGAAGCACATGCAGCTGATTGGCTTACGCAAAGCCACACCCCAAGACAGTGGTTGGGTTCACTCATGGTTCATTTACATTTTCATTTTCCACTTCAATATCCTATCAATCCAAAGCTAATACCATGGGATCTTCACGGTTTGATGTGTTAAAGTTCACTTGCCAAGGGCGATGTATCCTACTTTACAGTCTGCACATTGTGTGCTTAGTTATTAGACCCGAGAAAATTTTCCACCAAAATTCGTAGATGTTTGCTTTAGCGATCGACCGGTCATATGCTGTGTCAGAGAGAAGAGGGCTTCTAAATGCGAGCATCTTTCGTACAGCACCTCTGTTTGGCACTTAAAGGATCCAGTGGGATAAAAATAGGAACGAAGTCCGAGGTGGAATATGTGGCCCTTCAGTTGGCCTGCAATGTGTCAGGGCTGGTTAAATAAGATGCCAGCTAAGGGCTGAGGGACGTGAAATAGTCCTCGAATCCTCCGCATATATTTATTAAAACTTGCGTCAAACACAATTGTCAGGAGCGTCCAGATAGCATAGAGGTTGGGAATTTTAATTTTAATCCCGATGCTGATTAGAACAATGCAATTTGATTTGGGTGGTCCACACACCTAGCGAATTCGCATCATCAACACCACCACCACCACCACCCAGGTGAGTTGTAATTGGTCTTTGAGTTTTGATGTGAATGTAGATAGCAAACTGAAGGGAGTAAATCAAGCATCCAACTGCAGGTTGATATGCCGTCATCTTGGTTCACAAATGTTGATCGTCCGGACTCATTCAGACCTGCCGTTAGATCGTCCTTCTTGGTGAAATTGCTATCCAGCATCCACGAGAGGCTTAGTAAAGCAATCCTGTACATCAGCACTTGCTAGCTTCGTTGGCTTAAACGCAAGCTTGCAGCCATTACACCGTTGCTCTAAAGTTGACCAGATGAAATGGCTGGGTATGAGAACGTTCGAGACTCTTTCAAACATTCTTCCACTGTGTTTTCTTACGTGGTTAGAAGGCCAACTGAACGTTTCACGCTTTGGTTGTTTTTTTTTCTCTTAGGTCTTATGCTTGAAACGCTAACACAGACAAGGTGCATAAGTTCCCTTTGTACCTTTCGATGACTTCTTTTGGTTCTCTCAAGCTTCTGCTAAGCTACCCGCGGCGATCTTCCCGCATTAGCAAATCCCATTGCTGCGAGGTTGATTGTTGGTCAAGTAGATACTGGAAAATCGTGTTCTTGCAAGACATGATGTAACATCCCGAGACTCCCGGAGGACAGCCCACGCAGCTAGGGCAGTACGGCCACCACTGTGACCTTGACCGAAACCGGCGGTTCCAACAAGCAAAGTACTACACATGAATTTCCACTTCATGCGCTTTTATTTCCTTTTATTATTATTCGGTCATTTTGTTGAAGTGTCAGTGTTCCATGTGGAGGGCCACAGGCACGATAAAAGTGAATAACAGCTCTCCTCAAGACGACAACATCACCTGGTAAATCAAATGAAAGCTGTCACCCTCACCTTAAGGGTATAACGCTAGCCATTCTAAGCAGTTTGTCCTTAACCTGCCGATTTCACAGACTCAGTCCCAAAATTAAAAATATTACCAAATGCGCTTTTTAAGACAGGAGGAAGCAGTATTTACGGTTTTGAAAAGAGTGCTTTGACCTATTCTTTCGTCAGTAGAAATGTAGATCATTACTTCTACTCTCTTCCCTTGTTTAGTTCCTTCCACTGGTTGAGTGGTTGATTGCTATTTACCCTAATGAAATAAGGATCTGCGACCTACGTGGAGACAATGCAAATGATAAGGTGAGTGGCTTGATTCAAGTGGTGCTTATCTTCCTCAATCTTGGATGCAGATGGCTATGTATCTGTTCGATGCCGGGCTGATTATTTCTCCTATGGCTCATGGCTACTCTTTGCTTGAAAGCGAAGCAGAAGAAGCAAAGGAAGGTGTGATGAGTAAAGAAGGCGAAGAGCGGAGTGGAGTGAAGGACGAGCTTGATGGAAGCGATGATGCTGTGGAATTGAGGCTTAAGTAGAGGTGGTGGAGACTGTCCTGGACCGTGAAGTTCAGCGATTAAATGTGATGTGCTCTTACAGTTGCGTAGTTTTCGTGGGTTTGTGAGTTGGGACTTGGGTTTGGCAAACTTCCACATTGTGAGTTGAATTTGTCATATTTTAGCATTGAATACGAAGGAATGCTACTTTAGAGTAATGCATGGGCTTGTTGTGAATGATCTTACCCAGGTTGTTAATACAGTGTCTTCAACTGTGGGTGACATTAGCGACTTGTTGGGATCGTCAACACATACGGCGGACATGAAAGATGATGGGGGTTGGCGAGGTGTGGATGGAGGGTTTCTCGATTTTCTCAACGTTATATTCGACTCCGACAAGTTTGTTCGGCCGCATTTAGTCGAAGTTGGTGTGCTTTTGTCTATTCTTTTCACTATATATTAGTGCAGTCAAACGTTGCCTGTTTCACTGCTGCCGATGTTCTATTACCATGCAGCAAAGCAAAATGAATAAAGTTTATTATTGATCCACTAAATCAACTTAAAATTGGGGCAAAGGGCTTCTAACAAGCACTGTGTTGTCTGTAGTCGGTGACACGGTGCAGTTTTGACGAATTCGCCTTAGAACCCTGCACATTTAAACTTGCTTGACAATCATGACGCGGGCTAAGTAAGTCCGAAAATATTCTTAGAGATCTCTAATGCATCAGATTGAACATTTGGTAGATAGCGTATTGGCAGAAGTGCCACTTAAACTACTTTTATAGGAAAGGAACTGCAAGACATGCAAGGCTTTGCTTGATGGACTGCCGATTCCGGTTACGGTGACTCGGATGGATTTATTGCCTTCGGCGGGTAAGCTGGCGTCTGATTCATGACAACGGCTTAATTGCCTTCTGCTTGCTGAACGTTGATATCCTGCCCAAACATTGCGCCTTTCGCTGTCTTGAGGGAAGTCTCAAGACGCTACAATTAACGCTACGATTGGAGGCATTATGCATTTGGCAAATGATGCATTACCAATTTGACAGTCAATACCACTGCTCACCGTGGGCCGATATCAGCACTACATCATTGCCTTTCTTACTGTTTTGTGGGTAGAGCAGTTCAGCGCATTTTATCGATTACTGGCAAACTTCTCGGCCTTCTTCAGTCCAGTCTAACATAATCGGTTAAATCTTCCTCCAAATCCGTTGTGAAGGCTGGAGGAGGAGTGCATTTGAAAGTAGATTTTTTACAGTGCTTCCTAACCCTATTAGCCTTTCAACTTCATTACCAAACATACCAATCGCAGATATTAAAACAGAGGGGAACTGACTCAAATGGACTCATTTTCCCACGTAATCAGAGCAAGTCCTTCGGCGTTGCCTACTTTGCACTAGTCGTGGATAGCTCGGACCTTTATTCTTTAGTGCAGTTTCGAGGGACACAACTAGTTACTCAAGTGCTTCGAGGACGGATCTGGATCAAATGAGTCATAGGGCTGCTACTTCAAATCCAGACTCAGGTTTACAATTAACAATGACTTGCGAAATGAATAGAGGTGGATAAGGTCGCTCACGTTTCGAAAATACTTTAGTGATATTTCACCTAGAAAGGCGGTTTGCCTTCCGATGACACTTCTAAACCCTGCGAATGGGCATATTACGAAACACAGTGAGCTATATGCCCTACACTGACTCATTAATTATAAATAAATGCTTTCATGATTTCGTCCTTCTCATAAGCCTTCACAGGAGGCTAAAATTACATCAAGCAATCACAACTCTTCACCGCGTGTTTTTGTGCAGCCTAGAAGGCAAATACCATCGAAACCTTGCCTGCTTGGTAAGCATCACTGCGAACTAGAGGAGTAAAAACAACTTGTTCCGCTCCATTTAGAAAAATCTCATTATTACTTCCACTTCAATGGCTCTTTTCCGATCGATTTGTTCACACCACATCATGACGATTGGACAGACGCATGACACGTCCATTGACTATTCGTGAAGCGGTACACTCATCCGATTGATTAATCGTATCAGTCCTTGCCATGTGCTTATGACTGCAAATAACGGTACTGCGTTTTCACGGGCATCCAGCGTCGGGTGTGATTTTGGTGAATGGCCTAATGATACAGGGAAGAAAAGATTCCAAACGAAGTCTGTGCTGCCCTACTAATTAGGGGGGCGATGGCGGAGACAGAGGTTAACGGTCTTCGTCCTCAACGCTCAGAAAGGCTGCGTTTTGTCTGAGGTTAATCTTCCACGACAAGAAAGAAGCTTGTGCAATAGGCGTGTACCATAGAGAGGGGTTTGTTAGAGGGTTGTAGAATTCGCACTTCCTACGAGGCAAAGAGTATCAGGATAAACCAAGGGGGGATGTGGTGCAAAGGCCAAACGATGTGGGATGCGTTCCCTCTCCCTCAAAGGGTGCTCTACTTTTGTGCATCGAAAGCTTTTCCATGCTTTGCCGGCCGGCATTATCCAGGCTTTGGCATTGAAGTGGTGGCTATTCTAATGTGCGTCTGCTCAGAGGCAGTCTTCCATTGTGGCTATAATGTTTGACAATCAGGCAATGAAAATACAAATTTTTGGTCGCTTGAATAGGGTTTGATTACTGCTGCAAGAAAGGTGTGTTAGTTTAGTGATGATTTCGCCCCTTCAATTCGTCAATAATTAACCATCATCTTACCCGTTCGTCCGCCTCCCTTGGCCCAGTTTCTCCGTCTGTTGCTCTTTTCCTTCATCCAAATTGAGGCAGGCATTTTATGATGGAACGGAGAATTGCTCATAGGCCCACTCTCTATTTTGCCTCAATTGCAATCATTCTTTTGTTCCTTTCAGCTGAACGTGCATGTTTCTTCAATTCCACCGAAGAACTGCATACACCTCTGGTGTCGTTCGTAATGCGAGGCAATGATCCGTCCATGAGCGGCATTGCAAATACGCATTAAAAGCGGCCGCTTGTAAGCTGGTTAGAAATCTTTACGGGCATGTGGTTAAATCTTTAACTAAATGCATAACTTGCACCGTGTTCACTGTGCTGTATTTGCTTGTAATGGTTCTTACATGCATCGCCTACCACCAAATAAATAGCTACAGCAGCAGCAGACCTAGTGGAGTGCAACAAAGTGCCCATATCCATGTCTTACTGTGAATGCACTGTAGCACGGCACCCAAGACTAGGCCTAGCTAGATCACACTAGATTGGACTGGATCATAGCAGGCTAAATTAACCATCTAGGCTGTATTGCGACAGGCTTGGATGAATTAGGGAAGAAGGACGCGGATTGACAGAACTTCATGTTCAGAGACACCTTCCTACGATACCATTCAAGTCAACTGCGACATCCTGACTTGGCCTGCCTAATCGACCCGATGTAACTCCGTGCGATGTGAAATGAGGTCCTCTCTTTCTTCCTCTCAGATATTAGGGATCATAGGGCACACACAAGAATAGGGTCTGATGGCGTTCTCGAAATGGAGGGATGGGAGCCTACATGTCGCCACCTTCTTTCCCACACCCCACTTCAACGCGACTTTGGTGAGCGTCACCTTTATCGTCTACTGGGCTGGATGTGCCCTCAAGTATTGCGTCTTGCATTATGTTCCACCGTGTATGCTCCATGCTTTTAAGTCACCTATGGAAGAGGAGTGCGTAGTTGCTTGCTAATCATTTCCTTAATTCTAGCTTTCCACTGTAGTGCCACGAGAACACCTTGTATCTTTGGCTCCCTCTCGTTCCTCTTCTCCTCATCTACTTCGAACCCAGCATCAAGTTGCCCCTTGCATAATTCGCAGCAGTTGACGGCTCTATGTAACGTAATCTTGAGCGAATGCTAAAATCATTTTCCACTCACCCATCCGTGCGATTATTTGCCGTCTAACTCGCCGTGGATGGAATGAATCAGTAAATGGACCGACCGACTAGGCAGGCAACCAATCCGCAAAGAATGCTCAGTAAGTGGTATTATCGATCGTATTGATCCAAATATCGACTAATCACCCAAGTCGGCTGAGTCAGCAGCGCATTCGGAAGAAGTTTAGCAGCATAGGCGGGGCAGACCCTCCAAACCAGTCGTTGGTACAGGTGCACAACGCCCTTGGAAGGAGGCATCATCGGTGTAGTTAATCAACAAGGAAGGTATTGATGGGAGTTTATTTTAAGACACGTAAGCTGGCAATGGGGATACTACCTATTTAACAATTTTTCGGTTCGCGAATCTTCTTTTCGTCTAAATTTTGCAACTCTACGCATTTCATGCAAAACTTTAGTACTTCCGTCAAAAATGGGTTTTACATTTCACTGCGTTTAGTAAAACCGAATTATTTGCCATTGCCATTGGAGTAGAGTGTTTGAGTGCGGACAACTTACTAAAGTGTTGAGCATTCCACTTCATCATCAGAGCTTAGTTAAGAGGGACAAAATCAATCCGACGTCAATTATACCTAAATAATGAGAACAAGTCACCTAGAAGCTATGTGGCACTGCACTACTGCCTGGCCCTTTTGCATGCCATGCATGGAAAGAATTGTGGATCAACCATTTGAGCATAAAAGCATAAAGCACGTATTGAGCTAGAGCTGTTATACTATATGAGTTGAGAAGGAGGTGCGAGGAAAGAAGACAGTGAGACTCACTTGAGTCAATGTCTAGACACACGAATCCAGTGTTCGGTGCAACCTCCTCATCAGCGTTCTGGTCCGCTGAGGCAGACAGCAGCTTTCGTGGGTGGAGGCTGCGCGATCTTGCCTGTACATTAACTTAGCGCCGATGCTTGAGGAACAAATAGCTGCAGTGAATGTGGAGAGATTGATGCAAGCCTGTTGACATGTGATCTAGCGGACAAATTGCCCCTCTGAATAAGGCATTATTGCGGTTGCCGTAGCGTGAGGCTTTGTGGACTATCTAGGCAAAGCGAAAATTGAGAGCAAAAGCTAAGTGGTCTTTGTGGACCATATCCAAGGTTAATGTGATGAAGGGAGTAAGGGTACAAAAGGGCCAAGGATGGATGATAAGACGATGCAATTAAATACACAAGATGCTAGTTTAGAAGTAGGAGTATGAGGAGGAGAGCGGTGAGAGTCCGCATTGACATATCTACAAGCGTGAAAATGCACAGGTGCGACCACAACTCCCACTCTTTTAGCCTTCTCATGCCTCCTGATAAAAGGAATAATGTTGATAAAATGATCCAACACAAAGTGTAATTCTTAAATTTTTCTGGCGTTCTCCCCTTATGATGCACGATGGAAAAGACCTCATTTTGGCATTTGCATTTGAGTTACTGCCGCAACAGGTAGATTAGGTGGTGACGACATGCTTATCATATTCAACTAAATTGAGGAGGAAGTATATCGGGTAGTGGCACTTAGGACTGGAGTAGAAAGGAAAGAATTGACGCAGTAGAAAGAGGTCTTGTTAACCATGGGCAATGCATTCGGATGTTTATCCAACGATTCCATAAATTCTAGCCCCTGCCTAAGCACGAGCACCGAAAACGACTATGCTAGCCTTAGCAGCACTGAGACTAGTACTTGTACACTCTGAGTGGTGCAATCGGCTCTGGACACGAAAATGCAGTAATCGCTAGCGCAACGAACGAATTCTGTCAATGTCTCGCAAATCGTCTCACTTTCGGTGGGTGAGAGGTAATTGTTGGCTCCTAACAAGAACCGTTTCGTCTGCAGTCGGTGACACGGTGCGGTGTTGGAGAGGAAGTATTCTTTTAATTTGGTTCGTTTTCACGGTCAACTACGTGTCCAGGCTGCTAGTCGTGGGTCTGCGGCAGATACACAATGTGATCGGGACTGGTGTAATGTGGACTGCCTCCAGACAACGCTGCAAGACACTTTCAGAAACGGAACACTGTGCAGATAAAAGAGCTAAAGAAGACCACAGAAGCCGATGAGCCTGTACGTATAAGTCTACGGCTTACTTGACGACAATGATACCTTAACTGGAGCCACCTGTGCTTCGGGCCATTTAACGCTACCGGTTATGTCAGGCGGTTACATTAAAGTAAGAATTTATGTTCTGCCAGAATTATCGCGAAAAACCCCCGATTTTTTAAATTGCATGTTTGCGCAAGTAAACTCTTCAGCCTTGACAGTTTTATCCATCATCTTAAGGCCCAAACTGCACAAGGATGCTAAGTAAATCCTTGGTTCGTGCAAGTGAGGACACTATGTTGTGAGGTCAGCTGTCTGAGTCGCTGCCACCTTTCAACTAGCTACCTTTCACATCATGCTGCCCATGAGACCTTAGTGGTCTGGCACTGTCTGATTGATCGGCAGTCGCACGTGCACTGGTTGGCCCTCTTGAGCAAGATCCCCGCCATTGTAAATGTGTATCCATATCACAGCTGTCCAATTACTGGTCCGCTGGTGCACTGCTCAACTAGGACACATCGCTCATGGAGTCCGTCTTGAAGGAAACCCAATATTCCAGAACCTGTGGCAAAACGGCAACAGGGTTTTTTCAGCTCATTAGCGAATTCAAAAATATCATATTATGCTTGATTGCACCTTGTGAGCAACTGTAATTAATTCGGAGAATTATGCTCGAAAAGCAAATTAATCACTGAGTGCACTGGATACAACGCTTAATGTTGTTCTTTACAGTCACGCTACCAGCCATTTAATGTCAGGGTTTGTGCATTGCCTAAGACTTGAGGAACATAAGATAATCAAGCAATACAAAATGACTTGCTGATCCAATTATACAGAATTTGCCAAGGACAGAGCCGCACTACCTCAAGTTAACTGAACCAAAAGTGAATTTTTGTGTAACGAATCTACTTAAAATTCCCTGCGGATTCTACTGCATTCTTTTTTGCCAATGAAGAACTTCCCAATTCTCCGGGATTCATGTCTGATCTGCTTTACAGCCTAACGCAGGCCGTTTAAGACGACTGTTAGAATGTTTCAGAATATGCGAGAATGCTATAGAAATGCTATGTATTCAAAGAAACCAAGCCAGGTTAAAAAGGGAAGCTAACGGCAAATAAGCTTTACGGAGCCACCTCTAAATACGCCAGCCTGTAGCAGTTCTCGTCTCTGCAAGAACTTCTCCGCATTGAATGCCCGCAAATCAACTTTGGCGCACAAGGTACCTATTGCCCACCCTACAAATGGATGCTTTTGTCATCGACCAGCTTTCCCAACCACTAGTCTAACGAAACTTTAATTTAGTTCTTTGGTCTTCATACTAGAGAAGCATCATTGCCAATGGTCTAAGGCGAGCCTTTGTAAAGTGTTGGAGTAACTAGAATCAAACCACCAGGAACTTTACCCTCAAGATTGATTCCATAATATGAGTTGGAAAATTGTTAACAAACAAGTACTTTCCGCACATTCCCAGACCTTTTTAACTTTTGTGACCTTTCATCTTTGAGATTTTGCACATAAAGGTTATTCGTTTGTGGATTTTTAGCAAAACTTAAGAATGCGGAAATACTTTGATCGTCTAACTATACTTGCCGTTCTGAAGTCAATTTAAATTTGCGACATTTTAAAAAAAAGGTGGAGGCTTTATGGTCGAGAATTACATTTGCAGTTACACATGTGCGGGAAACGAGGCGCTCATTTGCAAGTCAGTGAATGGGCTTTGATGTGACAGGTGATTACATCTGCTTAGATCGTGGCCAAACGCTAGTATGGTGCAGCATAGGGCGATTCGGTAAGTTTGTGTTACTGACGCGATTCTGTTTATCGGTTGTAGAAAATGTTGCATGTCTGTTCCAGATTTTGGAAGATTGAGTTTCCTACGAGGCGAAATCCATTATAAGTGAATTCACCTAGGGTAGCGCATCACTCAGAATAGCGAAAGTAGACCATTGGTCCGGGCAGATGTGGTACGAAAACATGGCTGCTTTGGTAGTGCCTCTGCTTACGACAGCTTGTCTGAACGGCTGAAACTATCAGCTGCTCAGATAAGGCTGGTTAGCAAAATGCACATGAGGTAACACGATGCAAATTCGTCCTAGATAACCCACGAACTGACCCCAACTGGTGGCATGTTGCTGTAAGCAGTGAGATGCATGACTGATCACATAGTTTTATGTCCTCATGTGCATAAACCTCAAATTCACCACTCCTGCGGAGTCAGAACAAAAGAGCGCATGGGCCCATCGGAAAGCGATGAGGGTTTGTTAGGCAATAAATAATTTAATGTCGAAAAATATCTACTACAATCCATGCTCCTTTTGTAACAAACTTTCCCAAAGGCGAACATGAGGAAGAGGAGCATTGAGCTTCCTCATTGAATATCCATGCTTTCAAGGATGCACCGTGGGCCTTCATTCAGTCACTGTTTTAATTAACGAGAGAAATTTTTGCATAATCTCTCTTCACGAAGGCAAATAACTGCATGTTGGTTGCAGTGATGAAAGCTGGCAAAATGTCCTCTGTCTCCATTCTCAGAATTTTGGATCCTTGGCAAATTGGGAATGACTAAAGTCTTCCAAATACTTCGTTAGAACTATCTCATCCAAATAGATAAGATATAACCTGATATGTTTAGTGGTAATGCAGATTTTCTAAACAAACCGAACGGGTGGACACATGGCAAAAGCAGTGAGCTGAGGTCAATCCGATGATGTTCTTGCCAACTCGTGTTTGTTGTTTGTTGGAACTACCGGTTTCGGTCAAGGTCACAGAGGTGGCCGTACTGCCCTAGCTGCGTAGGCATAGCCTCCGGGCCGTTCCAGCAGTCTAGTTCCCTCTGTCCGTTGAATATATATTCCGCCCTAGTATTCTGCCTTCTTTTGCCTTCGAGGGAGCCTCGGGACGCTACAGCTACAGTCAATGGCGATTAAACAGCCAGCGTATAACAATATGGGAGAAACTAGTACTGGTATACGGAAGAGCTACGGCCACATTTTGATCGTAAGGGCCATGTCAATGGGTGAATATTCATTATGATGAGGCTTTGTTATTTACCGGTGTTTTTCTCTCCTCAGTGGCGCGTTAATTAAGAAATGTAGCCTCTGTAAGAATCACACATTCTGCAAAAATTTGTAAGGGTATGTTTAGTTCATTTTCTCCCCTTTGAGTTCCGAACTCAGCAGTCCGTCTTGTTAATTTGTTAAGGTTGCATTATTAATTAGTCCATAGGCCAAAAATTGTAGCATTTCCCTCTTTCGCCACCTCCTCCTTACAGCTATCCTTAGAATAATCAGACTAGTTGTTCCCCGACAACTTCATTATTTAGATTAGTAAGAAAAGGTTCAGTCTCAAAACGGACGAAGTGGTGGGCTTGTGCTCTCTCTGGAGAAATCGGAGTTCTCCTGAAGTATGAGTAACGAGTTGCTTTCCCGTCTCTCAATTAAAATGTGCATTTAAAGCAGCCTAAGCGTAAGAATGTTTTTTAAATATAAATCTTTTAGTTGTTACTAATGGATGTAGCCTCCATTCTCATCTCAATGCTGTTAGTGTTTTTGACTCCTGAAATTTCCTTCCAGCTATCGACCTATTTGTTCATAGTTATCATACTTGCTCATGCGGTGACATTTCAGGGAGAGGTAGGGCGATGCATTGCGTTGTCTGCGTACGTTCTTATTCCCTTTTATTGCACTAGAAGGTGGAATAATCTGTTGTTTTTTCACGATCCCAATCATATCCTCAGCATTAACCACCGACAGCTATTGTTCACTGGTTTTGCTAATTGTTTGAAACTTTTTGTCAATATTGGCAAATGCTATTTGTGTTTGTGCTTACGCAACATTGGACAAATGTCCAAATGTCTTGAGCCGCTTTAGTCCAGCACTTTTTGGCACTACCTCTATTTTGCCTTTTGCTCGCTCTTGAAAGGAATTATTCTTTTAGCAAAAATAGAGTACTAATTGACATGAATTCCTGTAAGTGTATTTTAATAATACTTATTCTTACACATTTTTTTACTTTAGATTGGTATTTTTTTACGTTAACTTATCGGCGTGGCAAACAGAATGCTTAGTGCTTTTTTGAAAAATCTTCATTCCCTCTCAGCTAGTTTTGTGGCACTAAAGTTGTCCTTACAGGTGTAGAAACCGAACCATAGGTTCAAGTTTTTGGTAGTTACAGGCAACGAGAGTTGTGACCTGGATAGCATTGCTTGCGCAATCAGTTACGCCTACATAAAGTCGAAGGTATGTTTGTTTTTTTACGGTTTTATTCTTGTTTTCCACTTAAGGAGAATCTGAATGCTGAAGTTATCGACATCCCTTACTGTAATATACCTGAACCCGATCTCGATCTGCGAACCGAAGCTACGTTCTGGTTGAGAAGCTGTCAGATTGACAAGGAAGTTCTGTTTTACGCAGGCAGCTTGGATTGGTTGTTGAACCCGAAATGCACAAAAGATTTATCTGTCATTTTGGTTGACCCTTTTCAGAAAGAACCGGGAAACGCCTTCAGCTTCTGTCCCGTTGCTGTCAAGTTACCAAAAACCAGAGACATGCAAATCCTTTTTGGTCGAGAAAGCCGGTTCCTGTTCTTTCCTTCTAGTTTACGAACTCTCCAGTCGAATTCCGCAGACGTTGACACCGCCAGAGATTTGTCGACTATTGTGTGGTTGGTATTCTGATGCCACACAAAACTCTTGTAGGTGCAATACTGATTGACACTGACGGACCGTCGCAACAGACATTAAAGATTCAGAAGGCAACTGCGAAAGACGTGGAGGCTGTGAAAATGTTGGAAACCTTCGCTGGGACGGCCTTGAACCCTGAAGGCGCCACGAGGGCAGCCATCTACAGGGGGATCTTGGAGGCCAAGTTTTGTATCGATGGTAGTCATCTATCGTACCTTTATATCAGGCTAACGAGTTGTGGTATGGTACCAACAGGTCGTTGATCTGTTCACCTCTGCATGATCTCCTAGGTTATTTTTCATCAAGCTCTCTGTGCGAGTGTGAATAGCGAAACCTTCATCCCAAACATTGATACTGGCGAACTTATGCACTAGAAGTAGAATTCGGTCTTAATGTCTGTTACTTTAGTTTTCATTCATCTTTCCTGATTTGTTTGCTGCTAAAATTTTCTGGAAACCTTGCGCATTAATGTTAATTTCGCGGATTCGAGCATCGAAAATGCATTGCTTCGTGTTTATTTTCGTAAACTGCAGGTTCATCATGTACGCCGCAGGCATATGAAATAACTTATCTATTTTAGGTCTTTCGCTTTGGGATCTGCTTCGGAGAGATTGCAAAAAGGTTTTTGCTGATTCCGAAACCCATCCATACATCGTGTGCTCCAAAATCACAGGAATGGGCTTTAAAGTAATCTCTGTCGCTTTGTTTTGTATTGATCGTTTATTGCGTGCATCGTGCTGACCCTTACATAGTTTCTCGCTAATTTGTGTAGATCCAAATTTCAAGGGGATCTGTTAATGCGTTGGCCTCGTCTCCTTCGTCTCCGTTCCTCCTCCTTGGCAGAAAAGATTCCTCCTAAGTGAGCGGAGTGATGAGATTGAGGCTCGTTTAGACAGTCCACTTTCACATCGGAGAGGTGTAATGCCAATTCAGTGACGAGAATCATGATCGCCGAACGCAACTCGCTAGGCTAGGAGGACTATTGTTAAGCTGGTGGCGACTCCAAGCAGGTAGATATCTATCACCGTTAATAGATGATGCGTTAGCCAACCAGACAACTCTATCCAGTAGTGCGATGGGTCTGCCTCCCCACTGTAGTACCAGTATCGATTTTAGGGCTCAAGTCGTTTGTGAAGTTCATACTTAAGTATAAATGTCGTCACTGTATGACCTACAAATAGGTCTATATCGGATTCGTGGTAGTCGATAGCATTGTGAAACCAAAGATATACATTTTAAGGACAGGTTTCGAGGTCAAATGGCGTTATATGGATGAGAGTGGTTATGTGAGCAGAACTTTGCCGCCGTATTGCCCTGCATATCGATTCGGCTCGCTTTCAAGGTCAAGCCACGTCTATAATGTTAACGTCGAGAGATCTGGCTGGCCTCCATCACCCACCTTTCTCCCACGCCTCGCCAATCACAGTCATCTTTTCCATCTCCAATGCATAAGTCATGTGTTGACAATCCCAACAGCGCGCTAATGTTACCCACCATTGAGGACACTGTGGTAACAACCATGGTAAGGCAATTCGATACAAGCCCATGCGTTATTTTAAAGTAGCCTTCCTTCATGTTTGATGCCAAAATGTGACAAATTTAACTTACAATGCGCAAGTCCGCTAAACCCAAGTCCCAAATCACAAACCCACGAAAGCTGCAGCTCTGCAAGACCACATTACATTTAATCATCGGACGTCACTGTTCATAACAGTCTCCGCCACGTTCACCTCAGCCTCATCGCCGCACTCCACTCTGCTCTTCTCCTTCTTCACTCTTCACGCCATAATTTGCTTCTTCTGCTTTGCTCTAAAAGCACAGAGTAGCCATGAGCCACAGAAGAGATAATCAACCCAACACCGAAGGAATCCCTGGTCACCTGCATCTAAGATTGAGAAAGGTAAGCACTACAAAATTCAAACCACTCACCTTTTCATTTAACTTGTCTCTAGGGAGGCCGCAGATCATTACATCATCAGGGCAAATAGCAATCAGCCACCCAACCACTGGAAGAAACTGAACAAGAGAAGAGAGTAGAAGTGATGCGTTTCAATTTCATCCACTTACCTTTCGGAGCATACCCAAACAATTAATATCAATAATAAACCTCAGATCCCGAGAATCGCAGAGACTCAGTATTTAGCGGTGATACTAAGGAATGATTGCCTCGGATGCCAGCTCTTTATCAAATTTGACAGTCCTCACCACGCGAATTGGTAAGCCAAACTCAGTGTCGAAAGAGGTCGACCACGGGCTGACTCCTGAGCTGGTGAAATTGTAAAGGGTTTCTTCCTTTCATTTGCCGTCTATTGTGGGGACAGGGTCGTAAATGTGCTTCCTAGAGCAAGTGTCTACCAGTTCTGATCTTCGGTTGCAGTGACTGCCATGGCTTGAAACCTACGCGTTTTGCGTGCCGGGATGTGAGATGGAATCCTGATTTTATTTTTCATGTCCAAATGATGGAAAAATTGATTGCTGAAAAAGAACTGCACTTTCGATACGACGTGGACATTATTCCGGAGCAAGCCATTTTGCTCCCATCAACCTGTTGTTTGGAGTAATGACTACGTCATATTTTAAACTGCATTTCTTATTCAGCATTCAACTCATCAATCATTTAAACAGGATAAGTACATTTAGAGCTCCATCGTGCATCTTACACGAAGAACGCATTGATATTAGACCGAAATCTGCTGCATAACTACTCCAAGGAGTTCATAAACGACATCCCACCAAGAATAATCCGCGCTACAATCCCCTTCATAGCAAGCGCATTGACGGCCTTGTTACCCACAATAGGCGACTCATGGAGAGAAGAATTTCCTTTTGATTGTTTTGAATCAATTCGCGACCGCTCAACCGCCACTATTGTTTATGGCTTGGAAAGAACTCATAGAGGAATTTACAATTTCCAAACAAGTAAATTAGGATATTTTAGGTCCTAATCAATTCACCTGCTTTGTTGCGACTTCGCTTCCTCTTCTTCCGTTTAGCCAGAACAACAGGCAATTTTGGTTTGGTGCCATTATCCCAGGATCCAAGGATCTTAACCACGTCTTAGCAAATCTCTTCTTGTTCTGCGTCCTAAGAAATGATCGAATAAGGCAAACGACAAAGACATCGTAAAACTCGGTTGCCTTGCCTAGTCTTAAGCCGATTTTAAAAATAATAAGAGAAACGTACGCTAATCTTCCTCCTCTTCAGCTTATAAAACTCAGATGCAGAGGGCAACTCAGTCCTCCAGACAGCCTCGCGCTTCAGCTTAAATAGCCTGCAGGCGAAGCGATTGATTTGAAGTCAAATGTCTATTAAATCAATGTCACATCTGCATAATTTTGCGTAACTTATTCGTCACAAGGTTAACTCTCACTCAATAATTCAACAACCTGCCTAAAATATGCCTGAAACAGCTACTTTTCACTTCGGGGATTCACCGAATAAAGAGTAATGCTGTTCAGAAAATTCACTTTATGCAGTTTTCATCTATAATCTCGTCTGCAATGTAGACAAAAACGCAGGGCTTGCAATGTCAACTCCAATGCTGGATTTAATTTTCTAATATTTTGCTCCAATCGAGCGCTATGCTAGGAGCATCTTTACAGACATTTTTGCATAAACCGAGGCATCGCTATCTGCCTCCTCGCCTCCGCTGCTAAATCCGACGCGAGTGAAGCCAACCTTATACGATATGGTTAGCACCTCATGTAGAAGGGAATAATAGCAGTTCTAACTCATACTGGTTCTCCTAGCTTCGGAGATACCGACCTTCTTTACCACGAGGCTCAAGTTATTTTCTCACCTTTCGCCAAATGGATTCGTTTCAAGAAACATAAGTATTGCATAGCCTCCTCCGATCCCTCCTTCTTTTGAGCGCCAAGCCCTACTGGTTGCCATTAAGCATTCCGTCAGGCGATTTCCTTTCTTCCATTAGTTCGCAGTCCTCATCCTTCCATCCATCCAGCAGAGCACCTTTGTGGGGTCGTATCTTGTCGAAGTGGATGGTTATTGACGAGGCGTGGAGTTGTGCGTTGCAGATGAGGCAGTTCGTAGAGGCGACTACTCTCATTACGCGGAGCGACTTTTGCTCCAAAGATGGTAGAATTTGCTGTGAGTTTTGGGTAGGTAAATTGGACTACTTCACGACACCGCCCACTTTAGCAATAGTTGCATTAAATAGAATTTATCAAGGGCTCATATTTATGCAGCTTTATTAACAGATAGCAAACATGTGGAGATGGCGAGAGGGAGGAGAGGAAGATTGAAGTATTAAAAAAGTGGAAACAAAAGCTAATGTGTGCGGCTTGCATGAGTGTAATGATGGCAATAATGGTGCTGAGAATAGCATTGATGAAGATGGTTTTACTGCTCAATGGGGCTGCAAATTTACCTGGATGAGCGCTTTTATATTTTAATGTTTTATTCTCTCTGAGTGATGCAGTTTCACGAAGAGCGGTTTTCACGCTAAGCAAAACTACTTGATTGTTTGTCCACATGAACGTGAATCTCGTTCCTCACCAGGTTGTGACAACTGGAGTCGTAACAATAAAGTGGATGCAACATGTTTTGTGAATTCCGAGCAAAAAATTAGACACACCCAGACAAATAAGCGCGGTTGGTGCTATTACTTAACCGATGCGATTTCGAAAATGTTCTGATGAATTCCATGCCTGTCACCTTGAGTTTGGTCCTTCAATCGGTTTGATATAGTTACGTATTCATTAGAAGCAATGTTCATTTTGCGAAGTCTTTTTCATTCGATCTCGATCACGTATAATCAGACCGTCTTAGACTCATTCTGTGGAAAGTGTTGGACCCATC
Source organism: Taenia hydatigena (assembly GCA_036345935.2). NCBI lineage: Eukaryota > Metazoa > Platyhelminthes > Cestoda > Cyclophyllidea > Taeniidae > Taenia > Taenia hydatigena. The sequence continues at coordinate 95,331 of JADWOT020000595.1, read as the reverse complement.
CTTACAATGCCTAAGAATTCACCTTCACAGCTCATTTGATAAGCATATTTGCATTTCGGCCACTGCGCGCATCATGTTTCTTTAACTTATTACCTGCTGCTTTATCAAAGGATAGGTTAGGAGGGGCATCAACTGGTTGTACGAGGTTATTTTACTTCATCATACCCGTCTTCAAAAATGTCCACTTGAATGCTTAAATTTGAATAAAAATGGAAATGAATTTTTAGGAACACTAGTAGAAGTGGTGCTGCGGTCTCTATCAAAAGGTTATCTAGTATTCATTTTCGAAACAGTCAATTCAAAATGGACAAAGACGTTGACTTCTCCATTGTCCTCAAAACTTGAGAGTACTGGCCTATTCAAGAGCTGGAGTGCGATAACTGCGGAGGTGTCAGAGGTTGTATTCTTGGATCCATTCTTGCACTACTTTCTCCCTTTCAGTCATGCAGCTCCTCCTACACAGCTGAGTCACAAGACTGAATGTAGCGAGGTTGCCTCCACTTTCGACTTTAGGTAGGAGCAAGGGGACTGGAGTTAAGAAGGGAGGGATACGGTTCAGCCTTTGTTAGAATCTGTTTGCAGGCAAGTCCTCCTTTTCCCCCTCTTCCTCTTCACAACCTCTGGTATGAGAAGGTTGAACGTTTGTTGACTTCTCGATTGTAAGTATACGGGTGATTTGTGGTAGCAAAGACGAGGATATCTCGCAACTGCGTTCGTTGCAACCAACTTTTTAACTGTCCTCCCGCCTCTCGCCTACAAGGTACATTTCAAGAACATGAGTGTTGAACTGAGATTCGAAGCGATGTTATTTGTCCTCAATTACGCGATGCTCAAGGAAATTGGGGTATTGTATTGCAAGGATAACTTCGGAATTCCTTTCCAAAGCATTTTCCAGTATAGCGTTACCGGCATGCGTTGTCTTCTTCATAAAAAAAGAACTCTAGAATTTTCAGAAAACACATCTTTGATGATGAGATAGTGAATCACCTCATTATAAGCACATTGGCATTTGATGGACATTTTTCCTTAAAATCGCGTTGTAGTGTCTTGGTGTACTAACTGATGAAATTGATGGAATTCGATGGTCAATTTTGAGTGGCTTGTGCCTCACATAAATGAGACAGATACGAGTGTGGAGAACACGAGATGAGTCTCCTCATCCTTGGCCTTAGTACTCGCTAAACTAGTAAAATAACTAAATAGGGCCATAATAATTTGTATGCAGTTAATTGAACTCAGAGCACAGGTCAGGGTTCGCTTTTCTCACATCGAAAATCGACGACAACAGTTCCGGCCATAGAGCTGCGTTCTGTGGTTGCTACACGTCTGAGGAGAGCGTTCAAGCAGAGGCTCCAAGTGCTTCAATTTTGGGTGGTCCACACACCTAGTGAATTCGCATCAACACCACCACCACCGGATGAGTGAGTGGCTTGAACAAATGTGTGCAGTCCGCAATAAGCTTTTCTCTCACTCAGTTCCACGGCCAGCAAACCACCCTACACGGACGTAAAGGAGAAACAGAAGCAACAAATACATAGCCTGTGGATCGTACCCTTTTGGTGTGCAAATGGCGGTCGTGTGCTCAGCATCCACCATGACATCCTCACTAGCTCATCCATGTCATCCTGCCGTTCTTTCGGAGTGCTCTCACATTCCTATGGCAGTAAATATTAGCTCTCCTATCAAGCAAAACAGTAACTGCTATGCAAAATTTGTAATTTGCAATTCAATTTGAATTTGCATTGTTCAAAGATCTAAATGTAAACATTAAAGTTTGGGCAGCAGTTATACAGATCGTGGCATTGCCCCTCGATCCGAACTGCGCATTGTCCATGTCTTCACCAAAAGTTTAATTCAGAGCAGTTTAATTCAAAGCATGTTAGTAACGGAAGAGTGAAGATTGCCACATAAGCAATTTTGATGGCCTCGGACTCCGGGCATTGTTCACGTCAATGGTTGAATGCCACTCCCGCTACTCTCCTTTCTACTATCAAGCAAAATCGCTCCCTACGCAATCATGTTTCAGTTCATTGAGTTGTGCTGCTTCATAAAGTTGGTCTTGTGAGTGTGAATTATCGTCTGCTCAAATGATTCAGCAATGAGGTCACCTAAATCACATAGATTGGAAGAGGAAGGAGTGCATCAATTCTACCACCAAAGCTATTTGACAAGTACTGGAATGGAAGACTTCATTTTCGTAAGGGGGAAAGCAGAAAAATTAAAATAGTTTATTAGTTAGAGATTTCTCAAGTCGCTACTGAAATGCAGCACGCGTAACCGTCAAGGGCAGTAAACGTCCTGTTTCCACGTCCCTCATGTCATGGAGGCAAAAGGAATAGCTCAGTATCAACACATGCCACAACCTGAACCACGTAAACGACATCCACCGCAACCATCACTAGTCCTTCTAACATCGCAATGCCTACGCCTTCAATGCATTCACGCAACATTTCATCATCTTGTGCTGCAGTTTGGAGTCATGCGAGGCTTAGATTATCTTTATGTCGGTAAGGCAGTACAAAATCATACTTTTCCTCTGATGAAATTAAGGGTGAAAATGCTGTATGCGCTGTAACCCTTTTTTCGCACTGTTTTACGATTCTCATTAAAAATATCTCATTCCCATATGCCGCACATTGGTTAGTACAGAGCCAAATCAAGCAAACTTCACTTTAGCTACCTAGGTCCAACTATAACTTTGTTGCTTCAATTTTTTATGTTTGTTGCCTTGGCAATGAAAGCTTCGTTGCAAGCATACTTGCGTAGAATTCCATGTACTACTGCAAATAACACTTTCGGTTCAGGTATTCACTTTGCTCGGCTCAATGCGACAAACATTAAAATGCGTTCAAATGTTAAAGAACTGACGCGATTTCTTTGCGGGGAGACAACTCCTTGAATGAATGAAATAAGAAAATGATATTTAGAGGTTCCATGTAGTAACGCACCTGTCAAAAAATAACCTCATAATGTTGTATCAAAGAATTTTTATGAAATAGAAGAGCAACCACTCTGATCAACAGCCCAAATAAACTAGAGGAGATAGGCATGAACAGAACTGCCTTCATCACCTCTGTGTCTATAAGCAGATGCGTCCGTACAAAGCCACATCTGCTATTGGAAACGAAGACGGCCTTAAAGCTTAAACGAAAGAAGAACTGCCGCTGAAGACAACACCATAAACGGTACGCGAGAAGTTGAGGGACCACTTGATGACCGTTTTGGATGTGTGAGATGCGTTCGGTGAACATGAATCCCGTGATGGGTCGTCAGAACCGTATGAGGCGAAGAGTGTTCTAGGCACGCATAACGCCAGATTCTGTTCCCCGCCCCAAGTGCTGCCAATGTAGGCGCCCCTTCACAGCCAGTCTGCTCGTCTAGAGCGTTTGAAGACCAAGAAAAAAGTAAATACATAGAATTCTTAGTATGATTTGTAAAAGCGCATTTGTGATACCAAAGCGGAATATTTTAACTACCACAAATAATGAAGGCGTTATGTACGCGCTCACCTACTACAAGCTCCTAAGGCACAAATCCTTCCTTCAACTTCAATGCATCAAATTGTTTCAATGCTCCAACAACCAGGGGACTTGGAGGTCCACACATTTCAAAAAAGGTCCAGTTATTTCCTGCAGCAGATTTCACCTTTCGAAGACCCGTCCTGTGAGCAGCTCTTGTAAAAGATGTTGATATTATCCTAAGTCTGCCTTCGCACGTCGAGCTGTCCCGTGTTGATGAACCGGATAATAAGGCGACCTTTGACATCTGCATCGCCTTACTATCCGGTTCATCAACACACGGGAAGGCTGGACGGGCGAAAGCAGACTAAGGAAAACATCTGCGCCTTTTACAAGAGCTACTGGCAGGACGAGTTTGCAACAAGTGCACACCGATTGACTCACTGTCTTGATGGGACGCTGACAATAATTCAAGCCCTCTTGAATTGAAAATTATCAGCTCGGTTGGTTTGGCTGGTAAGACGAGATTGTGCCTGGAATTTGTGCGCTAAAATGGAAGTCCGACAAAAATGAAGCAGAAGCCACTGTAAGAAAACATTCGACGCACGGAGGAGAGCTACCTGCAGCCCCACGAAAACACGTCCAGTGAACGTGAGACTTGCGAAATTAGGAACAAGGTCAAGCCGGCACGATTGTTGGCGGCAGGAGTTCACGCTTTGCACGAACATCCGCCATTTTATATGTGGCGATAACGATGCTCACAGAAATAACTGGACTCATTTTCGAAAGCATGGACCATCAAGCTTAGTTGTTGTTGGAGCATTAAAACAATTTAATGCATCAAAGTTGAAGGGAGGACTTGTGCTTTAGGAGCTTGCATTAGGCAAGCGCGTGAACAATACCTTCATTAATTATGGTAATTAAAATAGTTTGCTTTGGCATCACAACTATGCCATTACAAGTCATACTCCAATGTTTGCAAGGCCAAGTCTGTGCATTAATAGTTTGCATTCATTTTCCTAAATAAAACTGCAAATTGTATTGCTTTCGGCCACCATCTCGAAGTACAATCGGCTAGTCTACCTCCGACAGTGTAGTCGCCATTTGGCCAACGCCTAATAACCCATCCTCACTGCAGACATCCTCGTTATCAGGCAGTTTGTTATATTTTTGTAACCACTGTCAAGGTTGCAAAGAGATCATGCTGTTACGCTATCCACCACCATTTTGTTGACTGCGGATTTTGCTCAAGCAATGGCGTGTTTTCCAAGGCTGATTCACTAACGTCAGTAACTAACATCAACCATGGTATGCTCGATTTGAAGTTGATTAATGCTTACATCGTGCGGGACGGACCATTTGCTTTAGTTCTTTGGACGTCTCAACATACTCCCTCTCTCTTACTTAGGAGTCTATTCTGCCAGCTTTTCTTTTAAGTTACGCAGAGAGCTTTCAGTGTCAGCAAAATCCTTGGCAAAAGTAACCTATGAATGTGTCTCGGTGGAGAAAGAGCTGCATCATTTGCACTGTCGTGACTGGTAGCTACAGACAGACAGCTTTTGTGTTGCGCATGAACCATTGCTGCAGACGGCCTTTGAGCCAGTTTTGGACAGTTACTCGATTTCACTCTGCAGATATCGGCGCCATCGTTGACGCTTCCGCTACCATCCTTTTTTCCTCCACTGTAGGCAATCTTAGAAGCGCTGAAGCAATCTCAATCGTGTGATCAAGTGTGGAAATGCATTTATGTTTACGATTAATTCAGCTACACGGAAGTTAAAAGGAGTCTGCATGGAACTCCTTCTAGCTTGTTGTATGCTTATAAGAATGAGTGGGAGTTGTTTGCGAGTAGGCGGGATCGAAAATGAAAGGCTGACATGATGTTAGAGCATAATGCAGTGGACCACAATATGAGCATAGCTTGTGGTTGATGCAAAGCTTTTGAACGGGTGATTATTCCACCGCCTGATGCCCTTAGATGAATGACTCTTTTAATTAATCCATTTCACTGAACTAACCACCCATCATTTCTGGTCTTCCGATCAGCCGATAATCTTTTAGTTTTAAACTAAAAATTGAGAGTCTACATCGCGTAAGGAGTAATCAAAGCATGATTGCGGTACCTGTGCGCATTGGGTTTATTTTTTCACTTTTGTCCATCACAAGATTCCACTTTTCGTGGATTGCGACCGGGTTCGTAAATAGCATCTGTCCATTATCCAGAGATGGACCTGAAGGTAATTACCCTTTATCTCTCATAGAACTTCAGCCATTTGCAGCAGTAGTAGTCATAAGTTAGTGCAATTCGTAGTACACCTTACGCGGTATCCACCCTACTACATTTAGCAGCCTGGCACCGAATGCAGAGGAGGACAGTAATGCGGTATCTTTGCGATGTTCAACAATTGACCAATGGTCAAGCAGAAGGGATTATGCGCTGTCTAAGAGTATCCTCGTAGTTCATTCGTGCACTTGAAATAATATCCACTTCTGCTCAGCCTTGGCGCGTGTCTATCACTTCATTGCTGCAAAGTATTACAGCACTAGCTTCATCGAACCACTGGTGCTCCATGTCATGCAACCATCTTAGGCTGACAAATGAGAGTTTAGAATCTAAGCCAACCATTCTGCACACAAGCATAGATCGGCGCTTACCAATAGCCCACGTAATCCCATCGTAAGGTCGTGATGGTGTCAATTAATGCAAGCCACTTTCCATAACAAAAATGTGAATATAAAAACATGTTTAGATATGGTAAAGCAGAACTATTTACGAATGAACATTTGAGGTTTCGTGAGCAACTGCTGGGCACTCTCCAACCTTACACAACTCGATGCTGACATATTTGAGGTGTGCTTCAGAGATACTAAGTGTTTGGTCCATTTAGCACTGACATTATTTATTCCCTGACTTAGCGTTCCCACACGAACTGCATTATCGCACCGACACCGCATAATTTGGGGTTGATTATTTCACCGGGACATGCGCATTATGTGCTTCTCTCGTCATGATAATGCAGTTGGAAGCACACTCACTGTTTCCTCACTGTTGCACAAGTGTCCGTCTGAAGTGCTCGCAAAAATCTCATTCATTGCCAATTGCAAAGCGTTCGCTCCATTCTCACTTGTAGCACGCCAACAAATTTTGCAACCTCCTTGGGCATCACTCCAGAACCATTAGTTTTTTTACTAAAAACCTCACAAAATGACAAAAAAATGCCTTCTCATCCAAAATCACTCGCATCGGAAAAGTGTCTTTGAAAGCCGCCCTGTAAAATGTCATTTGGAACAAAGTGAAAGAAGGGTGTACGTTTATAACCGCTGGAGAAAGGCCTCACAGCTCTAAACTGTGTCTCTTGTTAATCGGTAATTCACACTTGATGTTGTGCTTCATGCTGAGTGCCATAATGCCCTTGATAAGCACTTGATTTGACCCACAAACAAATGGTGCGTTCTATGCGCATCATGTGTTGGTGCAAACTCTTTTGAGTACCTCCGTCGGTTGTAGGTGAATAAACGATGCAACTGATTCAAGTGTAACTAACTCCTTTTTCCATTTCACCAAAAGCAATGTCAAAAACGAAGAGGCTGTTAGTCATTAGTACGTATACGACGCTAGACTTGGCCTTCAAACGACACTGTTAAATACCATCGTGCCACATTAATTATTCCAATCGAGAAAAGTCCATTTTCTTGGCTATCATCGAAAATTTACCCACTTTGACTTAATGCGCACCTTGAAGTGCTGCGTGAAACATGACTGCTGTTGCAAAGTCATCGCAGTCAATTCTCCTTGCCAGGCTGAGGTCATCGCTGCAAAACAATGGCTCCACTGCTCCCTGTTGGTCTTGTGGACTCCCTATACTCCTCTCACTTTCAATCAACAAGTCATTGGTAACTTAAAAAGTCCTAGAAACCACAAACTTAATAAGTTTTAGCCGCTGATGGTAACACTATTGTTTTCCGATGATGACGTCCACCAAAGAACGTGATTTCTCATAAAAACCTTGCCATTAATTCCGCAATTCTATGCAACATCAAAATTCATACCCTTGGAGGATTCACAAACTCATGACTGCAATTTTTTTCAAAATGAATCGCATACAAGTCATTTGGAATCATCGACATCATTTGTTTGAAGACAAACGATGATTAACAGTTTATCAAAATTATACACTCGCTTTCGTATTGCATCGCGCAACTTCGCCTTGGTTATTGAAGTTTTCTGCTCAACGGCCCCTTCTACCCCATTGTCTATGTTCATATGCTCAAAGCTGAAGCCATCATTTCACGATAGCTATCATATGGCTTGTCAATGTTGTGCTAAACCCGTTCTGCATCACCAATCACCAGCGACTCTAGTTCATGCTACAAGATTGCCATTATACAAGTGGGTGAAGGCGCGACCTCATTGTGTAAATCCAAATCTCATCGAGCGATCTTAAGAGTAGACAATAAAAGATGCTTTGTGTACAACATCCCTACACCGATGAAGTCTCAACTTGCATGTCCCCTCATCTCCACAACACAATTGATTCTCGCATCACAGTGACACATTTATGCCATATTTTTATTTTAGCAATCAAAAGCTCAAGAAGATATCAGGAAAATGACGATGAAATCTTGAATTCTATGGTGATAACTACTGTTCACCGCATTCGGTGTTGAATCAGTTTAGTGTATTCTGCTCACTGCCCTCACAGCCCTTCTTCTGTCAAAGACATAAAAATGAAAGAAGTGATTTGGTGGTTTTCTTGCCTGTAAGTTGACTGATTAAAGGGGAGAAGGGCATCCAAGTTATTATTGGGAGCCGAAGAAATAGCTCTCTGCATTGGCATCGAATGCACCAGCGTAAATGATAGCGTTGGATAACCTATAAGGGGCAAGTTGAATAAGAAACTGAAAGACTAAAGGGAAAGGCCATCAAACCTTTCATCTTGCGGACTCTTAACTGCATTGCCAGTACGTTCAGTAGTGTTATATGCCAATGACACACTTTGTGATAACAATACCAAAAAGCATTGACAGAATTGAAGGATTTGTGAAGTAAGGAGGGAGGAACGTTTACAGGAGACACTTTCCAATCTTGGAAAAACGAATATGTTTTGATTTGGTTGAGAATCAGCAATTGTGTGGCTGACTTTTCACATATTCTAGAGATCGTGCTCATCTTTTGATCCATTTTTCATTTGCGGGCATCCACATGGACCGATTAGTAGAGCTATGGGCGACCAACCTTGTCCACAGTCTAGGTGTGATTTCTGTGATCACACACACCTTAGCTCTCACTCCAGCCTCGTGATGTAGAGCACCTTGCTGAAGTCATTTTCAGCGACACAACGTCAAACCTAGCATAAAATTGGTCTGCTTTTGTTTGTGTTAACAAATAGTGGTCATCTTTCTCCCTGGTAAACATCGTCTTTCTATAAATTACATTTATTCTTCACGAATCACCTTGGCTGATTGTGTCCAACTCGCAAAGACACAATCTAACTCAAACTAGGCGTTTGCTAATTCAGTGGCATCAACAGAGTAAGTAAATTGCTGTCTTTCGCTGCCAGTGTCAGGGTATTGGCTTTGAATGACCGAGCGGAAGAAGCCATTGTAAACTTTGTGTATGGCGAAGTAGAGGAGCTGTCATGGAGTGTGAGACATTGGCAAAATATAAAATTTGAAAGAGTGAGGTGAAGTATCGTCCGTCGCCGTCATCTTTGCATGAAGGTTATAATGCTCGCACAACTTCAATTTCGCTGCAATCTGATCGTCTGTCACTGATTTGGTCTGCAGCAACAAGAACTGCGCGAAAGTCTCAAAACGTGATTGCAGTGCCCGTGGATTACATGATCGAGATCAGAACACTTGAGTCCCTTCAGTCAGCAGATATGTTATTCAAAGTTTGCTTGACCCGGACCATGAGTGATGGGATTATCTCTAACAATGTGATGCCATAGTCTGTCTATCACGCCACGTCCAACCGTATCACACCATGTCATGTTTTACGAATAAGTTCTTGCGATCATCTCGTCCTTTTAGTCTCCTTGCCACAATGATGCGCGCGTGGAATGGTGAGTTGTTCATTACTTAGCCTCTCTCACCATGATCATGCTCGACTGTCGCTCTGCACGCATTTTGCGTTGTCAGATCTCTTTTTGAAGGTGGTCTTCAGCCTGATCACTGTCATTGCCATGGTGGCGTGTAAGCCACCCACGAAGACTGAATAGGCACAACTTCTTGAGGCTCATTGGGAAGTTCGCGAAAATGTGCAGCCTACTGCCAGCAATATGCGACTAATTGTAAGTCCCATCCCAACATCTTCGTGGTTGACTAGACATGTGTTGATACTATAATCCGTTTTGCGTGTAAATGTTCTTTGCCTAGACTTATTCGTAAAAATTGGAGGATCTGGCAGATTCATGGGCCAGGTTGTGCAGTTTCAAACCTCACGTTTCGTCGGCGTACCTTGGAGTAGTACAAAATACCATTGTTAACAGTGGCATAAAGCCACCTATTACTGAAGGCGTGTGCGCCTGGAAGAAAGAAGCCTAACAGTACAATTATTACAACAACTCTTGCACAGGGGTTTGCAGTCACTATACACAGGTGAGTAAATTGTGTGTGTGTGCTATTAATGATATGCGGGTTGTGGATGCAATCCAAGCCACACAGCGAAGCCACTCACTCCTTACTACTGAGTGTCTATTTGAAATGCTGTGTGGGTATAAGATGTGTAAGCGAGTGGAATCATGTGCATGTTGGTGTGGTATTGAATAGTCGGGTACGAGATGGCGCGTCTTATCATGCCTTCCTTCTCTCCACACGGACAGCTGGTTTGAGCGACCACAAATGAGGTGGGCTATGCAATGCACCAATGTGATAACATCATACCTGGTTTACAGAATCCACAATACTTGATTGCTTGTGATTACAAGCCTGGGTAAGTTTGGTTTCGTCTGATCTTCTGACTGATGGGAAGCCTGTCGATACGCTGCTATGTGCTCACTGCTTTAGAGGGAACCACAAAGGACAGAGGCCATATGAGGAAGGAGCCAGCTGCAGCCGCTGCCATAAAAACAGGATTGTTTCCGCAAACAATACGTCAAAAAGGGAAAAGGCTATCACGAAAGAGTAGTTGTTCCAGCCTGTGTGGTATATAAGGAGTAGTTGCGTACCACATGTAATGGTTGTGACCAAAATTATGTGTTGCAAATTAATCGCCATCGCCCCAAACACTCATAACACACTTCTCCACCTTTCCACCCTTTAAGTCCTGTCACCTCTTGGGTGTGTTTTCTTCATTTCCCACTCCTTCTTTTGGCAGAATAAATGCACACAATCACACATATGTTGATGAATATGGTTGTGAGGAGATGGTGTGTGCGGCGTGTGAGGAAAAGTGCACCCTGTGGAGCTTAAAGTTGGGAGTACGGAGAAGGAGGTGATGAGGAGGTGAGGGTCTTAGAAATAGTGATGTGCAAGTTGAAGGAGAAGGAGATGTGTTTGGAGATGAGGGACTGGCTCAAATAATGAGTCGGCAGAGAGCGTTCATGGAAAGTTTGCTGCTTTTGGGTTCGTAGATAAATTACGTCCCATGCGTTGTCGCGTTTGAAATGCTGGCAGTGAGTAAAGTTTATCATTATTAGAAATAGTTTAGGCAGTGGGCTATTGGGAACTGTGTTTGGGCCCAAACCGCTGTGAATGCAAGAGTGTTTTCAGTCAGATTTCGCCTCGCCCGTCTTTACAGTGAATGGGTTGTCAAGACTCATATGAGTATGCACTGTCGAGGAAATACTAAGTGAAGGGATTTAACATGTGCACTCGTCAGAGTGACAATGGAATGCGTTTATCAAGGTGGCTGTGTTCGCACAATTAAATTTTTAATTTCACCGCATATTGTTTAACAAAATTAGACCACAAATTTATCATATACGTCTAGCCTGATGCGTAGATGTTATGCAGGTTGGGCGGAAGGATGGTTACATGGATGGCCAGTTATAATATCCGTGCAGGAATACGAGGTTGTGGAACCTTAAAAAACTTTCAAGCGTTAAGTCGATGTACATGTTTTAAGCAGTTTCGAAGTTGGCGGTGCATAGATGATATGAGGTGAGGAGTAGCTTAATTCTTTGATGCAGACAAAGGTCCTTCTAAAAACCTTTACCAACACCCTGTTGGTCCACTGTTTTGACAAAGACAGTAAAGATGTCTAAGAGAAGTCAATCTTCTCGCTCTGGGACTAGTTGCAGATAGGAGGAAGAGAATAGAGAGGTCCCCACATGCAAATATTTAATCAATGCCAGTAAACATTGCGCGTCTAATTGATTATTAATAGTTTACTAGCTTATCCGGAATGTCATTCGCATTACTAATGTGATTTATGGAGAAATTTTGCATCAAAGCATTCAAAGAACTAATGAAACGAAAGATGAGCACGATCTCTAGAATATGTGAAAAGTCAGCCACACAATTGCTGATTCTCAACCAAATCAAAACATATTCGTTTTTCCAAGATTGGAAAGTGTCTCCTGTAAACGTTCCTCCCTCCTTACTTCACAAATCCTTCAATTCTGTCAATGCTTTTTGGTATTGTTATCACAAAGTGTGTCATTGGCATATAACACTACTGAACGTACTGGCAATGCAGTTAAGAGTCCGCAAGATGAAAGGTTTGATGGCCTTTCCCTTTAGTCTTTCAGTTTCTTATTCAACTTGCCCCTTATAGGTTATCCAACGCTATCATTTACGCTGGTGCATTCGATGCCAATGCAGAGAGCTATTTCTTCGGCTCCCAATAATAACTTGGATGCCCTTCTCCCCTTTAATCAGTCAACTTACAGGCAAGAAAACCACCAAATCACTTCTTTCATTTTTATGTCTTTGACAGAAGAAGGGCTGTGAGGGCAGTGAGCAGAATACACTAAACTGATTCAACACCGAATGCGGTGAACAGTAGTTATCACCATAGAATTCAAGATTTCATCGTCATTTTCCTGATATCTTCTTGAGCTTTTGATTGCTAAAATAAAAATATGGCATAAATGTGTCACTGTGATGCGAGAATCAATTGTGTTGTGGAGATGAGGGGACATGCAAGTTGAGACTTCATCGGTGTAGGGATGTTGTACACAAAGCATCTTTTATTGTCTACTCTTAAGATCGCTCGATGAGATTTGGATTTACACAATGAGGTCGCGCCTTCACCCACTTGTATAATGGCAATCTTGTAGCATGAACTAGAGTCGCTGGTGATTGGTGATGCAGAACGGGTTTAGCACAACATTGACAAGCCATATGATAGCTATCGTGAAATGATGGCTTCAGCTTTGAGCATATGAACATAGACAATGGGGTAGAAGGGGCCGTTGAGCAGAAAACTTCAATAACCAAGGCGAAGTTGCGCGATGCAATACGAAAGCGAGTGTATAATTTTGATAAACTGTTAATCATCGTTTGTCTTCAAACAAATGATGTCGATGATTCCAAATGACTTGTATGCGATTCATTTTGAAAAAAATTGCAGTCATGAGTTTGTGAATCCTCCAAGGGTATGAATTTTGATGTTGCATAGAATTGCGGAATTAATGGCAAGGTTTTTATGAGAAATCACGTTCTTTGGTGGACGTCATCATCGGAAAACAATAGTGTTACCATCAGCGGCTAAAACTTATTAAGTTTGTGGTTTCTAGGACTTTTTAAGTTACCAATGACTTGTTGATTGAAAGTGAGAGGAGTATAGGGAGTCCACAAGACCAACAGGGAGCAGTGGAGCCATTGTTTTGCAGCGATGACCTCAGCCTGGCAAGGAGAATTGACTGCGATGACTTTGCAACAGCAGTCATGTTTCACGCAGCACTTCAAGGTGCGCATTAAGTCAAAGTGGGTAAATTTTCGATGATAGCCAAGAAAATGGACTTTTCTCGATTGGAATAATTAATGTGGCACGATGGTATTTAACAGTGTCGTTTGAAGGCCAAGTCTAGCGTCGTATACGTACTAATGACTAACAGCCTCTTCGTTTTTGACATTGCTTTTGGTGAAATGGAAAAAGGAGTTAGTTACACTTGAATCAGTTGCATCGTTTATTCACCTACAACCGACGGAGGTACTCAAAAGAGTTTGCACCAACACATGATGCGCATAGAACGCACCATTTGTTTGTGGGTCAAATCAAGTGCTTATCAAGGGCATTATGGCACTCAGCATGAAGCACAACATCAAGTGTGAATTACCGATTAACAAGAGACACAGTTTAGAGCTGTGAGGCCTTTCTCCAGCGGTTATAAACGTACACCCTTCTTTCACTTTGTTCCAAATGACATTTTACAGGGCGGCTTTCAAAGACACTTTTCCGATGCGAGTGATTTTGGATGAGAAGGCATTTTTTTGTCATTTTGTGAGGTTTTTAGTAAAAAAACTAATGGTTCTGGAGTGATGCCCAAGGAGGTTGCAAAATTTGTTGGCGTGCTACAAGTGAGAATGGAGCGAACGCTTTGCAATTGGCAATGAATGAGATTTTTGCGAGCACTTCAGACGGACACTTGTGCAACAGTGAGGAAACAGTGAGTGTGCTTCCAACTGCATTATCATGACGAGAGAAGCACATAATGCGCATGTCCCGGTGAAATAATCAACCCCAAATTATGCGGTGTCGGTGCGATAATGCAGTTCGTGTGGGAACGCTAAGTCAGGGAATAAATAATGTCAGTGCTAAATGGACCAAACACTTAGTATCTCTGAAGCACACCTCAAATATGTCAGCATCGAGTTGTGTAAGGTTGGAGAGTGCCCAGCAGTTGCTCACGAAACCTCAAATGTTCATTCGTAAATAGTTCTGCTTTACCATATCTAAACATGTTTTTATATTCACATTTTTGTTATGGAAAGTGGCTTGCATTAATTGACACCATCACGACCTTACGATGGGATTACGTGGGCTATTGGTAAGCGCCGATCTATGCTTGTGTGCAGAATGGTTGGCTTAGATTCTAAACTCTCATTTGTCAGCCTAAGATGGTTGCATGACATGGAGCACCAGTGGTTCGATGAAGCTAGTGCTGTAATACTTTGCAGCAATGAAGTGATAGACACGCGCCAAGGCTGAGCAGAAGTGGATATTATTTCAAGTGCACGAATGAACTACGAGGATACTCTTAGACAGCGCATAATCCCTTCTGCTTGACCATTGGTCAATTGTTGAACATCGCAAAGATACCGCATTACTGTCCTCCTCTGCATTCGGTGCCAGGCTGCTAAATGTAGTAGGGTGGATACCGCGTAAGGTGTACTACGAATTGCACTAACTTATGACTACTACTGCTGCAAATGGCTGAAGTTCTATGAGAGATAAAGGGTAATTACCTTCAGGTCCATCTCTGGATAATGGACAGATGCTATTTACGAACCCGGTCGCAATCCACGAAAAGTGGAATCTTGTGATGGACAAAAGTGAAAAAATAAACCCAATGCGCACAGGTACCGCAATCATGCTTTGATTACTCCTTACGCGATGTAGACTCTCAATTTTTAGTTTAAAACTAAAAGATTATCGGCTGATCGGAAGACCAGAAATGATGGGTGGTTAGTTCAGTGAAATGGATTAATTAAAAGAGTCATTCATCTAAGGGCATCAGGCGGTGGAATAATCACCCGTTCAAAAGCTTTGCATCAACCACAAGCTATGCTCATATTGTGGTCCACTGCATTATGCTCTAACATCATGTCAGCCTTTCATTTTCGATCCCGCCTACTCGCAAACAACTCCCACTCATTCTTATAAGCATACAACAAGCTAGAAGGAGTTCCATGCAGACTCCTTTTAACTTCCGTGTAGCTGAATTAATCGTAAACATAAATGCATTTCCACACTTGATCACACGATTGAGATTGCTTCAGCGCTTCTAAGATTGCCTACAGTGGAGGAAAAAAGGATGGTAGCGGAAGCGTCAACGATGGCGCCGATATCTGCAGAGTGAAATCGAGTAACTGTCCAAAACTGGCTCAAAGGCCGTCTGCAGCAATGGTTCATGCGCAACACAAAAGCTGTCTGTCTGTAGCTACCAGTCACGACAGTGCAAATGATGCAGCTCTTTCTCCACCGAGACACATTCATAGGTTACTTTTGCCAAGGATTTTGCTGACACTGAAAGCTCTCTGCGTAACTTAAAAGAAAAGCTGGCAGAATAGACTCCTAAGTAAGAGAGAGGGAGTATGTTGAGACGTCCAAAGAACTAAAGCAAATGGTCCGTCCCGCACGATGTAAGCATTAATCAACTTCAAATCGAGCATACCATGGTTGATGTTAGTTACTGACGTTAGTGAATCAGCCTTGGAAAACACGCCATTGCTTGAGCAAAATCCGCAGTCAACAAAATGGTGGTGGATAGCGTAACAGCATGATCTCTTTGCAACCTTGACAGTGGTTACAAAAATATAACAAACTGCCTGATAACGAGGATGTCTGCAGTGAGGATGGGTTATTAGGCGTTGGCTAAATGGCGACTACACTGTCGGAGGTAGACTAGCCGATTGTACTTCGGGATGGTGGCCGAAAGCAATACAATTTGCAGTTTTATTTAGGAAAATGAATGCAAACTATTAATGCACAGACTTGGCCTTGCAAACATTGGAGTATGACTTGTAATGGCATAGTTGTGATGCCAAAGCAAACTATTTTAATTACCATAATTAATGAAGGTATTGTTCACGCGCTTGCCTAATGCAAGCTCCTAAAGCACAAGTCCTCCCTTCAACTTTGATGCATTAAATTGTTTTAATGCTCCAACAACAACTAAGCTTGATGGTCCATGCTTTCGAAAATGAGTCCAGTTATTTCTGTGAGCATCGTTATCGCCACATATAAAATGGCGGATGTTCGTGCAAAGCGTGAACGCCTGCCGCCAACAATCGTGCCGGCTTGACCTTGTTCCTAATTTCGCAAGTCCTATTTTCACTAAGCGTGATTCCGTGGTGCTGAAATTAGCTCTTTTCGGTCGCCAAATTTTTCTTCACAGTGGTTTCTGTTTTCGTCCGTCGAGCTTTCCGGTGTGTCGATGAACCGGATAGTATGGCCATCTTCGACACCAGCATCGTTGATCTTGACAACCAAGTTGCTCTGCCAAACATGGTGAGTCACCTTTGCGCCTTCTTAAGGTCGACGGGCAAAAACTGACTAAGGAAAATATCAGCCCCTTTAACAAGAGCTGCTGACAGGACGGGTTTTCAACAAGTGCGCAATAATGAACTTACTGTCCTGTCGATAAGACGAAACTGTGCTCAAAGCACTAGATAGCCAGAAATTTTGTGCTTCAAGTTGGAAGTTCAAAAATAATGACGCGGCTTTACGGAAACACACATGAGTTGCCAACATCATACGAAATGATACATCGCTCTATTCGCTTTGCAGATTTGAAGTCCCAAGAACCATTCCCATTGAGGCTGAGAGAAAAGTAAAAGAACACAAATGTGCTACTTCAGTCTTCCGCTGCTAACGTGCTTTGCGTTAACCTGCTCCAAGTTAAACTTTTGGAAAATGCGCAGTTTGGATCGAGGGGCAATGCCACGATCTGTATAAATGCTACCCAAAATTCAATTTTGCATTTAGACCTTTGAACAAGACGAATTAAAATTAAATTATAAATTTCGCATCATCGTCATTGTCTTGCTTGATAGAATAGCTAATGCTTACTGCTATAAGAAGGTGAGAGCACTCTGAATGAGCTAGTGAGGTTGTCGTGGTGGATACTGAGCATACGACCGCCACTTACACGCCAGAGGGTAGGATTGATGGTCTACGTACTTGTCGCTTCTGCTCCTCCTTCACGCCCGTGTAGGGTGGTTTGTTGGCTTATGATGAAGACTTTTTTGTGCTGCTACGATTGCTGGGCGACCGAAATTGCATCATTGTTTTCTCCTTAATGGTTCCCCCACGGGCCTAGAGTGCGCATCATTCAATTCCGAAAAGACCATGCTGTGTTCGTATTTGTGATGGGCTGTTGACAACGAATCGCTTGCTTACAAAGACTGAACGTTGGTGGTGCCTTCGATCTGTCCACGCGATGAGATTTCGATACAACTGGGGGCTGGTTGAGAGAAACTTCTTAAGAAGTGTAAGATCAGTCAATCGGCGAAAAGGAAATGCTACGCCTAGAAGGCAATTTGAGACCATTCTTCACCACTGAAATGCCTGCCCACGAGAAGGCGCATACACGAGATTGTGGAGAAATTAGAGGAGACCGGGCTTATGATGTGTACTACTGAAGCAGGTGTCATCAACATCATAGCAACAAGGCGCGATGTAGACACCGATGCATCGCTAAAGGGTTACGGAGCAGCAGTGGTGGTAGAGTTTGTGGTACGTAGTGAACTGGCTTTGTCGTCGAACGCAGCACTGCAGGCTACGTAGGGTTAGGTGTCAGAGGTGCTGGAAGCCTCCATTTGGGCTGCCCCGGTGGTACAGGAAGTGAGGCTGGCAAAAATGGAGACGAAGCCTTAGTCGAGGTCAGGCCATCGCTACGGGGCTGGAGGCAAGGGTGGCTGATTTCCTAGTAATGACTATCACTCTATGTTCCATACTTTTGTAAGCTTTTATCGCTCCCCTATTCGCCCATTCACGATACAAAGTACTCAGCCCCTTCATATCAATTTGCATCCCGTGTTCACATAGCCATCCATCATTTGCCCTTCATTGTTTTATTTCCTTCGTTCACTTCTTGCTTTTGTACTCAACTCAATGATTTGGCTTTGTCTGCTCGATATCGCACAGATTATTCTGCTTGAGTCATTTGGTGCAGTTTGTTTTGAGCTTTCTTACCGTACTCTTGAATTGGTCACGTGTTTTGAGATTGCCTTAGGACTTACATTCCCGCTTACGTGCACAGCGTCTCCATCGGTGAGGCATGTGGTTGAAGTGTAGAGGCGTTAATATGATTGAGATAGGAAGGGGTTGATTTGTTATAGGTATGCGTAAGCACCACTAACCCAGTCGACTCCAGTGCAGTCGTCTAGTCTCTTGTAGCTGTCAATGACTTCGTCCCAATTTGTCACGTCGGCACATTTGCACAATTTAAAGGACATCCGCACAACTTCCTTCTTCACCCTGAGGTACCTCAGTTATTGATAGACACCAGAGCTTTGTTCTACCTTTACTCGACATCTAAGTTGTTCAATGGTCTAGCAGCTCACTATTGCGGGGGGAAGAGATGACTTTCGAGGGACAAAAGCCGTCACAAACTACTGTAGCTTAGAAGATCTATGTGAGTGGATCCTCTCTTTATCCTATTTTAGCCTGTAGAACCCACTTTCTACACATTAATGAAGCTACTCGGGATCACCCACGGGGTAGCTCCCTCCTCATTTGGACGGTAAACCTAACAATAACGTTGTCTTTGTCGAATTGATACACTCCACAGGAGTGAGAAGGGCAAACATCAACAATATGAACCTTCCATTTTCCTCCTTGCATGACCTCAACAACTCAATCAACCCTATTTGTATCAATCATTCATTGTCACACAAACACCTACGTTTTGAACTCAACGCGAGTAGTAAAGTGTAGCCATCAACCGAATATAATCATGACCTAGCTAATGCACAAACCAAGCACAACTCATTGGGATCCAATTTTACAGCCGTCAACTGTTCCATAAATTGATCTCTTAATTCATATGCTGCGCGACCAACCGCTCGCTTCTCGTTCCAAGTAGCCACGCGAATTTTCGTACCTCTACCCACAAGAAGCCTTCCAAGTATTCAACGTTCCTCACATGCACAAGCGTATCACCGCAGCTGCCGACCAGCATCTAGATAAAGGCACCTGCATGCATTGTTTGCTGCTATCTGTATTGTGATAACAATGTGCAAGTTTGTAAATGCCATTAACTACTTCGAACAGAGGATTAGGTGTTCCACGCCCTTTCTTTTATTCTATAGGGTAGATTCAAACATGGAAGAGTGGTGTTAATGAAAAATGCCTTACTTTTAGCTCCGCATTGCCACCACAATTAGTGCATAAAAGTTTTATAAGGAGAGTACATGCTACCACAGTGTAATATTGCAGACAGAAGGGCGTATTGCAAGCCATAAATTCGCCATTTTTGTGTGCGTATTCTTCTAGATCAATTTGAGATAGCAATGGTGGCTTGATGAGTACCGAATTGATCTACGTCTGCATTGTTGAGGTCGTAGTTGTTAAGAATGAAGCAAGAATTCTGAGTCAAAATTGTGAAGCCACTGCTGATGGTGCACCACTCTGTCCTCCTCTCACTTTCGACACTGGCATATGTCTTGCAGTGATAATTAGGTACTGGATGAGGAGGTAGAAATAGATGAGTGTCTAGTAGTGGCCCCTGCCCTGGTATTGTGTGGAAGGATTGCGTGGCAGCTAGAAATTCGTGCGAAGTTTTATTACTGTGGGTTTTAATTAAGCGACAGAACAAAAGCGACTAGGTTTGGTTGTGCTCATAATCAGCGCGAGTTCTGGCAGCTCTACTTCTAATGATGAAAGTGCTAATTTTGCTGGGTAGTGTTTGTCGTTATGTGAGATGGAGGATGAGGAGCGAACGGAGCGGTGGCTGTAGTTGCATTTGTATTTCTGTCAAGTGGCTGATTCTAGCTTACTGCAGGGGCTTGCACTAGTGCAGAATGATGATGACAAAGGGCTAGGAAAATAATAATAAGAAAAGAAAACAATGTGGTTTAAAGTGCATTTACTGTGGTTGCAAGCGCATCGCAAGCGCAAATGTGCAAATAGGAAGTGATGTGATGTCTCTGTTAAATTCCTTTTCGAGCGCATGGAATTTGTGCGAAAAGGAACACACCCAACTTTTATTTTCTTACTTGTGGGTGTGAATGGAGTAAATATGAATCCCAGATGTAAATTACTCCTTTGGTACGAGGATCCCCGAATTCACAATTCTTTGACATCTTTGTGTTTTTAATGGATAATTAATGTTAACCTACAGAGACTGCCAACATGTTACCCACTATGTTCATGCACATTGAGCATGACTGACTGACTCAACAACTGACACATCCCATGACCTGTGCTAGCAGACGAGCAATAGAGTAGCGGTCAGCACAATGCATCAGCCTCTGATCTGTGCAAATATGCCGCTGACGTACGCACCTGCTCTCTCGCTTATTTCATTACCCTCCACCAATTCAACCGAAGGGAGATTCTCATTCCATGATGCAGTGATTGAGGAGATTAACCAACT
The DNA here is from genome assembly GCA_036345935.2 of Taenia hydatigena. Classification (NCBI taxonomy): domain Eukaryota; kingdom Metazoa; phylum Platyhelminthes; class Cestoda; order Cyclophyllidea; family Taeniidae; genus Taenia; species Taenia hydatigena. Next base: position 74,663 of record JADWOT020000595.1, on the reverse strand, counting down.
TCCTTGACCATAGGCAGGGACGCTGACAATTATCGTGCAGCATACTATTTCCTACCGTGTGTGGATTGCAACCAACTCTCCAAATCACCTACTCAGTGTTTCAAGTGGAGGTGGCTTAATTTCCTGGGATTACCTAAGTCAAAACACAACTTTTAGTAACACACGTACGAGGCAGTGCATAACTCACGTTGAGTAGACTGGAAGGCGTGTCGGGACTCTAATAGGAGACGCACTTGGCATGGGTTAGTTTAGATACCACGAACCCAAACAGCAGGCAGTACTTTTGCTGCGTACATGGAACAGCAAATGGAGCAATGGTCCCTCTTGAATAAAGCAATTCCGTGAACTTCTTTGATATCTGTGGTGATGAAGCCTTTCGCAAATGCATTCAAATGGAACCTTAATAAGTTGGAAGGCAACCAATTCAGAGTTGAACTTAGGTGGGTAGATGACGAAACAGGGCACAATTGCTAAGTATTTTCTGAGGTAGGAAAGACCAGTCTTAAGTGAATATGATGCAGTCTGCTTGAGACAGGTCTTTAATGCATGCCTTAGTTTCTTCGACTCACACATTACTTGACTAAGCACGCGTTGTGTGAGTTAGAAGGCTTCTGCTAAAATTTCTGACTTCTCAACTTTGTCGTAAGTACTGATTCGCCTTACATCACGTCTAGTGACTGCATCTAAATTAGCAGCTATCTTCGTGCGATTAAGGCGCAATATACTCGGTTGAATGCACGTGATGCTTGATAAACGTAGTTTTAAAGTAAATTATTTCCGAGTAACCGCAATTTGTGGCAATAATTTTGAGAAATGAACAGGCATGATTTTCCGTCGTCTGTCTGATAAAGGACCTGCACGACTTTTGGATGAGCTCATCCAACGTACAGAGGGACAATGTCACTTGCAATCTGCGTGACACTACCAAAGACAGCTTGTGCAGGTGCCATCGCTTCCCCCATTCGGACAAATTCCAGCTATATTGACGGGCTCATATAAAAGTATCTTCCCAATCAAGTTTGGTGGAAGACTCCCTCGGATTTGACACCTTAAAACAAAAATGGTCGCAAGATTATATACCAGAGATCTGCTTGGATGATGTATACATGAACCACCATTTTGCCGAAAATTGCATTCGATCGTGCAACGACAACCTAGATAATGTTTGGGTGTCAAATGATACAAGTAGCTGCGGTCAGTAAGGAAGGCACTGCATTAATGCCATTGTTGTAGAAAGCTGTAATCGCGATCGAGGAATTGAGTTCTTTGTTTCATTTGTTTCATTTTCGCTGTTTAGCATTTTGATTTTGTCACATTCTCCTCTGGACGACACGAAAATACCTATGTGCTAGCATCAAGGCAAGGTCATGCCGATCTCTGACCCACTTTGTAAGCTAATATAAATATCAACTTCTCTGCCACACTGTCAGTCTCTACGAAAATCTCCTAATAATGGTAGGCCTCAGTTGACTTCACCTGTTTCTTCTTGTATGCTCTTGCTCATATCTCTCTCCTCACCAGCCTTTTAACTTGTTCTCACATTTCGCACATCCAATTCTTACATCACCTCATATCGCGTGCATCTTTTTACAAACATCAGAAGATCACAGATCTTCCGCCGGAATAGCTACTACGAATTTGCGAATTCCTTGATGCTCCAGGCTTGGTAAGCTTCTGTACTACTGTTCCACTGTCATGAGCCAGCACATCAAGCAGTGGACGTGGTTAGACACGCATCTCTGTCAGTTATTGTTTTCACAGTCTTCACGAACCTCCTTCCAAAAAGCTTTTGAGGCTATTTAAATTTCAGTATAATCATCTGGACCAATTGTAAACTCGTTTCAGCGTGGAGCTGACATCTGGGAAGTGGGTTCGTGGAAAACAATTTTGCTGTGGTCCATTTATCATAGAATTGATGGCCCCACTTTCGCATCTGCACAGAAAACTTGCCCAATCTTTGTGCTTTCATTACTTTAAAGCAATGCACCAAGGCTATTGTGCTCGTATTGCTACGGTCTGCAATGTTTTGTCCTTCACGTGGTATGCTTTCCATGTCCAGCGATGGGCTATGCGTCAGATGCTGGGTGCTGTGCTGCAAGTGATTCGATGCTCAGTGATGATATTGTGTTGCGAAATAGCACATCATCAAACAATCGTAGCTCACTAGCACAGGGTACGAAATCGCACTAAGACTCCTGGTTTCACTGCAAAAGCAGAAGTTTTACCAGGCATTTACGGGTTTTCATACAAGGTGCATTTTAATGTTTTCAAACAATTAGCAGCGTACAAAAGCCGATGCTAGTGGCGGCGACAGCAGCAGCAGAGGAATCTAAGTGCGTGATACTTGATGTGCTATTTCTATACTAATCAACGTGTGAGACTGTGAGATGGAATGCAGCTAACATTCTAACACAGATTTAACTGGACATAAAGGCCAAACGATCGTAGCAAAGTTACTAAGCACAGTCTTCCGTATCAAGCCCACGATCCTCAAGGTGGCTGCCTATGCTTAATTATCAGTTACAGCATACCTCCATCAGCACGAAGAGCAGTAATAAAGCCTGCGCTCTACTTCGACAAATCAACAAGCTGCAGCAAGTTGCTTACTAATTAACAAGGCATTAGATTGTTCGCGAAAGTAGGAGGATGAAGTGCAATAGCGTTTGTTAGTAGCTTTGACAATTCACGCATTCAAGCGCCTTATGATTACTACTGTTTGGGAGTGTGTGCAATAACGGAAGCCTTGGTTTACGTAAGTGATCCTCGTACAGGTGCGCTACAGATAATCTTAGGACGTAAGTACGTTTGGATTACAAAATATAAGCAAAAGCAAAGCAAGAGCAAAGCTCTTGCGTCTTGTTAGCGGTAGTATGGGCCAATTGCGAGCAAAGGTAGTCGAAACTGTTTGTAAGGAGGGCTGCTGCTTAAAAAAGAGCGCCACAGATGTCGTAAGCATCTTTTTCAGGTCGTGATCCGACTGCATTGAATAGAGAGCTTTACTAAGTGAATATGTGCCTTCCATAAAATTTATGATCATTTTAGGGTTGCGAATAAAACCAGCACCAAGTTTTACATCGCAAAATAGTGCCGGACCCATAATAAATCTTGTTGTTCGGGTTTTTTTCTCATGCGGAGTTTATCGACGTCTTTCCGCTTACCATCTCCATTAAGTCAAAAGAAAGCTGCATGAACGTTCTTCCGGTTTACCTGGGCCTGTAATAAATAGGTAGAATCCACTTGGTAGTGGACGGAATAAAATGAATGTTCACTAGAACTTAAAACGTGACGCAAGAGACCCTGTCGTGGGGTTCTTTGGTTTGGCCATTTTGCTGGACGTCTGGAAGTACAATGGTACTTGGAGTTCCCAACTGATCTTGTCGGTAATTATAGCTTAGACTTCTTCGACCGTAATGGACGGTGGAACTTCGGCTCTACTTTGAGCTGCCACTCACTTAGCGGCCCTATGAAGCGGTGTGCTGAAGGTTCTTAGCGCATTCCTCATCGTCCTCGTCAGGTTTTTTAGCAACGATGGAAAAGTCTCTGGCGAGGTGCTGTTCTTGCTGGTTGATGAGGTGATGGGGTAAGGTCTCTCGGCATTGACCAATGCTAGAGTCGCGGGATAGTCTGGCTTCTATTGCAGTCGTGACCAAAGCTTGAGTGAGGACACGAAGGTAGAGAAACTATCGTTGCCGTAGAGAGTAGAGTAGAAGGGTGAACTTTGCAATATCGAGCCAGTTTTCGAAGTATATATGGTCTTTGAAGTGGCGAGATCCGCCTTCGCCACCTCTTTTTCCAGTGACTAGCCCTGCTATGAGAAGAATTATTGTCTCGGGTAAAAGAGGCCCCATACAGACGTGATGAAGACTAGGAGGACAGATTCCCTCAGAGTCGGGAAAATAGATCTCAAGGAAGATTCTTGTTTTTCTTAAAATTGCTTATAATCCTCCTCAAAGTTTATTTTACTTTTATTAAGCGAATGTGCAACTTACTCTGAAAATGCGGAACAATAATAAGCTAAACTATGCTGAAATTAATTTATTGTTTCACGTTTTAACTGTTAAAACGTGTGTCCACATTTATGCTAAAGCTTTGATTTTTGTTGTTTTGGCTTAGCTTTAAAGTGCTATTTAAACCTCTTTAATAGGAAAGGGACTGCAAGACAGATGCAAAAATTTGCTTGTTGAACTGTCAATTTCGGTTACGATGGCTCAGATGGCTTTATTGCCTTCGGCGGGTAAGCTGGCCTCTGGGCCAAGCCAACTGCCTAATTCCCTTCTGCTTGCTGAACACTGATGTTCTTGTTAAGCATTGTGCCTTTCGTTGTCTTGAGAGAAGTCTTAAGACGCTAAAATTAACGCTATGTTTGGGAGCATTATGCATTCGGCGAATGATACATTACCAAGTTGACAGTCGCTAACACTACTCACCGAGGACTGATATCAACACTACTTCATTGTCTTCCCTAATGTTTTGAGGTTAGAGCAGTCCAGCACAGTCATCGACTACTGGCATACTTCTTTGCAAGGCCTTAGCTCCCCGTTTCTCAACTGCAAGGGTTGATGAGGACGTCTACTCTGTAAGACGTAGTCATTGGAGGGTTGAAAGAGTCTGCGCTCCTTCATCGTCCATTTTGACGGCATGCAATTGATTCGACGCTCCTTCCATGGGGCTGCGAACTAGTAGGTGCGCGGAGGCGAACAATCAAAAGGCTGTTTTTTCGTTGGAACTATGGGTGTCAACTACTCTACCCCTTTCCCATCTCCTTGCTGGGCCGTGGGTGCAGCTGACGTTTTAATGACTGCCGCCCAGTAGTAACTACAGTAAGTGTTTACTCCCCCTTCCCGCCCACCAACGTCCTTACTTTTTAAGTGGGCTCGACGTCGACCATGCATTGTTGGTTCCCTATCGGTTTGTAATAGCTGGCTGAATTTAAGGTAGTAAGGTAGTCGTGGGAGCTTTTTTGGTTAGAAACTGTGCTTGTTTATTTGTGAACAAGTTTTTGATGTCGATTGAATAATGAAGCACCTGGGCTGTGGTAAACCTGTTGTAATAGAGGTGGGTGAAGTCATGTTGCGTGAACCAATAATCACCTCTTTTCTGTAGTGTACTATATGCTTCTCTTATTCAGACGCGATTTCGATCGTGGGTATTTCTTGCGCCAAACGCTGCGACCTGATGCAACACGTAGGGTCGTAGTGTTCTCTGTTCTTCAAAACTTCTGTGATTTTTTCTTTTCCGCACCGTGGTTCATTCCACTTCTCCCTTGTGTCTTCGTTGGGTTTTTGCACACTTGACATTAGGACTTTATTTTTCCTAGTTGTTCATAATCTCGTCTTTGTTAAGAAAAATGAAGGCAGGAGAGCGATCATTGAAAGTGGACATTAATTGCTATTAACATCAAGTTGATACATTAAAGAGATACTTTTCTCTGACTGCTGATTGTCGTGCGGTTCGACCCAGGTTTTTACTCCTGCACGAAGACGGTAACGTGATTTGTCATTTGTGCTCTAGAAAAGCTAAGTTTGTGTACTAGAGGCACGGCTGCTCTTAGATGTCATGATTCCTAAGTGTGGATTTCGAATTCGATCTCGTAATTTTGCAGACAAAATGGTGTTAAATAAATTGGTGTGGGCGATCTAGAGTGGTCTTGACGTGTCTTTGGTTCCGGCCTGTATCATAGGGCCAAAATACAAAGCTCTGTATCCGAATGGCACGCGATGAGGAAGTTAAGTGCAAACGTTGAGCCAGTCTATGCCTTAGTTCAGCAGAGTGGTTTATTTACGTGGTTCCCATACAGATGTCGATTGCTTCATGGTGCTTAACACGCAAATGCTGAATTGTTGTTGGTTTTCGGTTGTTATGCTCGGTTTTAAGTTTATAACCACTCTTTGTTACCTCAATGTGAGATTTTTTCATCCACACTGTTGCCTTCTTCACATAACGGCTGCGTACTCCATTAGCCATTCGCTTCCACTTCACCATGACCCTACTTTTCTTACAGACAAGGAATGCGATACGGCAAAGGCAGTGATTGACAGCCAATTGTTGAGCCTACACCCCTTAACCACCTTCAGCCTCATGCCGCATCACTATCATCGCAACTACGAAGTCGGGAGTCTTTGACGGTCTCCTTTGCCTGCATCGCACTCACCATCTACGCAGATGGATTATAAAGGTTTAGACCAGTGTGTCTTTGACGTCGTCTCTCTTGCTGTATGTCTAGCCCATCAATTTCCTCTCTGCAGTGGTAACTCTTACCCGCTAACCCTCTACTTCTGCGCACTCTTTTTGTTTGAAATGGCGCGCATTCATGTCACCATTAATGAGTGGTCAGTTGTTGCTGCACCTGAAAATGAAATCACTACAGCTGATGGTTCTGCTACTATCGCTGCCTCCTCGTTGCCTGCCCGTGAGTTTATGGATTTGGCTGCAGGGACTGTGGAAGTTGCGGAACCCGACGAACATGTGGTTCTTGCTGTTCGTCGATGCCTCGCAGGAAGGAAAAAAGGGAGTCAGAGACTTGCTTTGTCCAAAATGTAAGTTTCTTTTTCCTATACCATGTATTGGTCGAATTAAATTAGACATTTTTTGGCTAATCGGTAGTCATTTTAAATGTAACCTAGGCATATGATTTTCTTGCTTTCTTTAAGTTAGCCGAAGGCTGCTGAAGATTCTTACCAGCTGACTATTACCTCGATGCAGTTTTGGATTTCGCTGCGCATGAGTTGCTCTTTGGCAAAATTAGTGGGTCTTGTTGACCAAGACTCTACAATATCGGGACTGGTGTTTGATTGTCGAATATGGATGGACGATTGTATTGTACAACGAACTCGTGTTTGGATAACCCAATCGGGTAGCTTAAATTGTCAGGATCTCCCAGTTCTCGATTGACTACTTTGAATTGCATATTCCGATTTTATGTCACGGTTATGATGCAACCTGCCAATAATATTTGTCAACCCTATGTAAACTGTCCTATCGTTTTGAAATGCCCATAACAAGCTTGAGGGGTTAAAGTGAGACAATATTTCTTCGCTTATCACCTGCGTTTTTGCTGTTACCGAGTCGTAGGCTACTTGATAATGCATTGGATGATCAGAAGAGTTTGCACGGTTTTCGATGGGACCTGTTAGAGCACGTTGTATGGATGTGATGGTGTCTGCTGCTGTCGCTTTGATTGCTGCTACCTTCCGGTTGAAAGCGGTCGGGTTGTGGCTTATCTCTTTTGGCTGACGTCATGCGAGACTGATGTGCGAGCAGCGATGCGAGAGTTGGTTAACTACTCCTACGTTATCATCTAGGTGGCTGTGGTGGTGGATGCTGAGTACATGACTGTCATCCCCATGCCAGAGGGTAGGATTGATGGGCCATGTATTTGTTGCTCCTGCACCTCCTCCATGTCTGTGTAGGGTGATTCTCTGGCTGAGCGACTGAGTGGGAGAAAAGCTAGGATTGCTGGGGATGGAAAATTGCATCGCTGTTTTCTCCCAAACGGTCCTCTTACAGGTCTGGAGTGCACACCACTCTATCCTTAAAAGACTATGCTTTGTTCATATTTATGGTGGAATGCAGACGCAGTTGTTGACAATGAATCGTTGGCTTGCAAAGACAGAACGTTGGTGATGCCTTCGATGTGTGTACTCGATGGGATTTCGGTGCAACTGGGGGATGTTTGAGAGAAACTTCTTAAAATCTGTCAACCGGCGGAAAGGAAACGCTACGCCTAGAGAGCGGTTCAAGACCATTTTTCACTACTGCAATACTTGCTTACGAGAAGGCGCTTACACGAGATTGTGGGGAGATTAGAAAAGATCCGGCTTATAATGTGCACTACCGAAGCAGGTGTCTTCTATGCATCATAGGAACCAGGCGGGGTGCAGACAAAGATGCATCTCTGGTGGATGACGGAGCCTCAGTGGTGGTGGCTGCGGTGCGTGGAGAACTGGCATCATCGTACTTTTGGTCGTCGGAGGTACTGGGAGCCGTCATTCGAACTGCCTCGATGGTACAAGAAGTGAGACTGGCAGACGCGGGAGCGGAGCCCTAATGGAGTCCAGGCCATCGCCACGGTATTAGAGGCGAGGGTGACTGAGTTCCTATTTATGCCTGTCGTCTTCTGTTCTCTACTTTTGCAAGTTTTTAACGCTCTCGCATTTGCTCATTCATGATGCAAAGTACTCAGCCACTTCAAATCAATTTTATCCTATGTTCATGCAGCTATCCATCATTTGTATTTCATCGTTTTACTTCCCTCGTTCACTTTATACTTTTGTACCCAACTCAACAATCTGGTTTTACCTGCTCGATGTCGCACCGATTCTTCTGATCAAGTTGTTTGTTGGATTTCGTTTTAAGTTTTCTGACCGTACTCTTGGATTAGTCGCGTGTTTTGAGATCGCATTAAGATTTGCCTTCCTGATGAAAGGTTACGGTGATTACGTGCACAGCGTCTCCATTGGTGTTTGAGGATGGAAGGGGTTGATTTGTTCTAGGTGTGCGTAAGCATCACTACCTCAGTCAACTCCAACGCATTTGCCAAGTCTCTTGTGGCTATTAATGAGTTTGTCTCATCTGTAGACACTGAGCGCGCGTCAAGCTCATGAGCAGATCTGGGAGAGTTAAGAGATTGATTTAGGTGACAAGGCAAAGATGAATGCGTTTTATGTGAAGGGGGGAGGATGAAAGGTCAGTGTATGTAGCATTCTCTTCTTCCTGTACGTGCACGAAATTCAGATGGAAGTGGTGACGCAGTAGCATTGTACTCTTCTGACTCAGAGCTTAAGACTGGCACTTCTTGGATCCCATTTGTTTGCATCTATCTTTTGGCGTCAAATTCTGTCCAAGTGTGGTTGACCTTGACAGAGACTGAAAAGCGGTTCGATTGCTTTCTCGTGTTGATCTCTTCGCCTCAATTTGGTCCCACTGCATTCATCTGTAATTTGTGCGTTGAAAGCTCACGACTAGCCTGTGCTTACCACAATGTGCCTACAACTTGTCATGCATCGGCCAGTTTTGGCCTACTGTGAAGGGTTTGTGTATTGTATTCGCAGCAAGCAATTGCCATCGTTGTCTATCAATGGTCATTCTATAATGCCTTTTGAGGTCACAAATGGCACTGCACGTTTCACCACTATGGCAACTGACAATGGCTGCGGTAGGAGAGATGAGATCATACAAGAGAAGGCCTGCAAGTGTCCTGAGCTTAAATCAATGACATTTGATCGAGAGGGAAGGTTGATGAAAGGTGTAGAGCCGATGTTGGATTCCATAAATTGAACAAGGCGATGGGTGAGGATTGTGATGGAGAGTAGGAGTGGAGGGAGGAGATTCCTAGATATCTCGAAAGGCTGCAGAAGGGAAGACAGCTTATTGTGGCGAAAAATGCAGGGATTGGTAAGGTGGAGCTGTCGGCTCTTTCTTACCTTGCGAAGGCTGCTCTAGCTGCCGCTGGTGGAGGTGCTGAACCATTCCATTCAGGTATCCCTGACATTCGCCTAAACATCCATTTAGTGAGGACGCAGCCCACCTCCTCGAACCTGCGTTACCATTTACTCGTACACTAATGCCTGAGCTGTAAATTCGTGCAATTCTTTAGGGTCAATTCGCCTTCCTGCTTATAAGTGCTTTCTTCATTTGGCGAAAAGGCTTGCAAAATCTACTAGGAGGGTTGTTATAGCCATAGGAGGGAAGGAAGTCAATGCTGAAGCAGGTAATAGGGCAAAAGATGTTGGGGAGTCAGGTCCTTTAGTTCTACCTGTGCCTTGTGGAAGACGTCTCCACTTCTTATTGTAGGATCAATGCTTTTGGCAATGGTGGTGTAGTACGTTACTGAACTCAATACTTGTGGCCTATTGGAGATTTGCAGAGTATATGGGTGAAGGAGAGGACGGTTGAGAACTTATGAGTTTGCTGTGGAGGTTGATGGTATCGATCCTGGCACTTGTGGTTCTGTGTGTTTTTTTTGGATTCTAGCACTCAGATGGATTTTCGTTGGATGCGCTCACTGCTGACGATACTTGCCTTTACTGCTGTTCCGGATTCACACACTTGTCTTGCCCCCTTCCACCACTTTTGTTGTTCTTTGCAATGCATCAGTTTTCATGTCTACCTAGTCGCTGTGCTACTGATGAGTTTGTAAGTAGCCAAGACTAAGGATTCTGTGGAGCATCTACCAGCAGACGAGTTCAAATGTTTCAAAGACACGTCAAGCATTGTTCTTTGGGGTTGTGGACATCCAAAGATTAGGCTTACTGTCAATTGTCTGCCACATCAAAAAACTTAGAACCTGATAGTAGTTAATCTTCCTCTGTAGTGTTCAACAGCAAATGCGGCACGACGATGCGATTGTGAGGGGGTTACATGTTGTCATCATTTATTTCGGCGGCAACAAAATACCCCTACGTTCGCTATTTTTCTACTGTATAATGCAGATGCGCGTCGAGAAGAAGTTATCCTATGAGGGCGGATTCCGTTTAAGACACGTGTTGATCACCCATCGTAAGCACCTGCGACATGTGGGTTTTGAAAGGAGGGAATGATTGTTTGGAGGAAGGATCAGTGTCCGACAACAAGGTGATTCGAAGCAAGAGGACGAAAAAGCTGTGTGAATTTATTAAAGTAAGGTTGAACGCGGATGTGCATTGCATGAAATTGAGATGGAAGAAGCACAGTCACTACAGCTCGAGGTGTGGTTAGCCGTAACAGGTATCGCATCTGTTGGAACGTACTGGGTGAACTTGAGAATGGGCAGTTTTGGTGGTGTTAACAGGCTCATCGATTGCCTTTGCACGACCACTTCTCCATCAATATGTGCATAATGCGTAAGATTGTGGAAATGGATGTCACTCAAAATGTGTACAAGTCCTGTACCTCCTAACTCTGCTATCTGATTTAAGCTTTTTATTGTAGAAACTTCATTTCGGTCTAGGTAAATCTAATGCGGTTGGTCAATGCTGAGGCAGAGGCGGAAGGGAAATGCTACGTCTAGAGGACGATTGGAGAAGATTCTTCACTGCTGCAATACTTGCCTATGAGAAGGCACATGCACGAGATTGTGGGGAGATTAGAGAAGATCCGGCTTATAATGTGCACTGCTGAAGCAGGTGCCTTTTATGCATCATAGGAACCAGGCGGGATGCAGACACAGATGCATCGCTGGAGGGTGACGGAGCCTCAGTGGTGGTGACTACGGCACGTAGAGAACTGGCGTCATCGTACGTTTAGCCATTGGAGGGGCTGGAAGCCGTCATTTGGGCTGCCTCGATGGTGCAGGAAGTGAGACTGGCAGACACGGGATCGGAGCCTTAATCGAGTGCAGGCCATCGCCACTGAATTAGAGGCGAGGGTGGCTGAGTTCCCAGTTATGCCTGTCGTCCTCTGTCCCCTACTTTTGCAAGCTTTTCACGATCTCCTATTTGCTCATTCATGGTGCAAAGTACTCAGCCACTTCATATCAATTTTTATCCTATGTTCACACATCCATCCATCATTTGTCTTTCACTGTTTTATTTTCCTCATCCACTCCTTACTTTTGTACTCAACTCAACAATTCGGTTTTACCTGCTCGATTTTGCGCCGATTCTTCTGGTCAAGTCGTTTGGTGGATTTCGTGTTAAGTATTCTGACCGTACTCTTGGGTTATTCGTGTGTTTTGGGACTGCCTTAATGTTTGCTTTCCTGATGAAAGTTTGCAGTGATTACGTGCACAGCGTCTCCATTGGTGAGGCACGTGGTTGAAGTGTGGAGGTGCTAATATGATTGAGGTTGAAAGGGGTTGATTTGTTTTGGGTGTGCGTAGGCACCACTAACCCAGTCGACTGCGATGCAGTTGTCAAGTCTCTTGTAGCTCTCAATGAGTTCGCCCTACTGGTAGACGATGGTGTCCACAGGCACTGAGCGCACGTCTAGCTAACGAGCAGATCTGGGAGAGTCAGTGGGCAATCGTCTGCGCATTCAATGTGTGCTTACCGCTTGAGGGATTGATTTGGGTGAGAAGGCAAAGATGAATACGTTTTATGTGGAGGAGAGAGGGGGGAGTGGAAAGAAGGAAGGTCTGTGCGTGTAGCATTCCTTTCTTCCCGTATGCGCACGAAATGGAGATGAAAGTGGTGGAGCAGTAGCATTGGACTCGCGTGATGCTATTGGCTGAACTGAAAAACATCTGATCCATGATGGGTGTATTCTTGGGCTCTTCTCTGTTTGCACACCAGCTGAGACCAGTGTGTGCTAGCACCTTTTGGTCGTTCAGGTGGAGTTGATTTGTGAGGTAGGGACCAAGAATGCATGTATGCATGGTCAGCTTCGGGGCCACCCTCGAGTCGGCTGGCACGATCGCTTTGAGGACGTAAGTGGCACTGGGTACTCTCAGACGACGGGTCATGAATGCTGGGAAGGTGTCTGACGATGGCGGTGGTAGGAGAGACGAGATCATACAAGAGAAGGTCTGCAAGTGAAAATCGGCGGCGAAAAGGCTTGTCAAATCTACTATGAGTGTTGTTATGGCCATACGAGGGAAGGAAGGAGGGGAACGAAGTCAACGTTGAAGCAGTTGGCAGGGCAGAGGATGGTACCTTTTCGATGGCAGATCGTGAGGGAGTGAAGGAGGGTGAGGTCCTCCAGTTCCATGTGTGCCTTGTGGGAGACGTCTCCATCTCTTATTGTAGCATCGATACTATTTGCACTGGTGGTGTTGATGGTGGTGGTGGGGGAGTGTCATTTCCCCCCATGGAAGTTGCTATAATCCTGCTGAATCTGGTTCTGCCGTTGTCAGTGCTCCTACGCAAACTTCCCTCACATTGCTCCCTAAAATACTCTCCCTTTGAGTGTGCTGTACAAAACACTAGTCTGGGAATAGATTTATGGTTTTGTAAAGATATTGGTGGCAGAGTTGGATTTCGCTGTCATGGGTGTGCAGAGTCGAAGGCGACTAAGCATCGACACTCATGCCATGTTACCCTAGATAGTCTCGATGATGCTAGTCAACTAAGTTTCTGTCCTCCCACTGAGTTTGTTCTTCAGCGTTGTGTATGGAATTCTTGTGTGAGGTACTGTGAATGACAGCTTGGGCTCTCAGGTCTAAATATAAATTCGTGAGGTGAGTGGATGGGCCTGTCACTGTGTCCGTGCCTACATTCTGCGAATCGTCAAGCTAGTCCTTTCTGCAACGTCCACTTCCTCGTCTTATTAGTTGCTTCCCACGGACACGGACACTCGGATAGTCAAAAGATCTGTTGGAGCGAGGACTGCTTCCATCGTCGATGGGGTGAACGCGCCGCTGACGAATGTGGGAGTATAGTTGCGTGAGCTCTTCACCACTTTGTACTCGGCTTGTATTGCGTCTGTATTTACGGAAGGAGAGGTTGAATTGTGTGGAACGCTCGAGAACTCTTAGTTAATGCGTCACAATTTAGATTGTTTCAGCCCATTGATTACTCAAAATCTGGTGACTGTCTCAGCTCACATCGCCTTTGTCCCTCTCTCCTTCATTTTTGTCAGTGTTTTACTTATGGTGAGAAGCGAAACTTAGTCCCCCCATCTTCCTCATCAAACCGCGGCTGCACCCACTAGCACTTCATTTTCTCGTGGTATCAGCAACAGGCAAAACTCAGGCATGTCTTCCTCTCGTCCTGTAGCCATTAGCAACCATCTCAACTTGCAGATGTTTATGTCGCTGCAGATGCAGTTAGATGGACGCCTTGATAGAGGCATTGACGTATCTGTGTGTGTGTGTGTGTGTCGTAGCTTTGTAGTACGTAGCTGAACTGAGTACTTGTGGCCTATTGGAGATTCGCAGAGTCTTATGGGTAAATGAGTGGACGGTTGAGAACTTATGCGTTTGCTGTGGAGGTTGATGATGTCGATCCCGGCATTTGCGGTTCTGTTTGTCATTGGATTCTGGCACTCAATTAGATTTTCTTTAGATGGGTTCATTGCTGACAATACTTACATCTACTACTGTTCCGGATTCATGTACTTATCTTGCCTCCTTCCACCAGTTTTATTGCGCTCTACAATGCATCAGTTTTTACGTCTACTTAGTCGCTCTGCTTCTAATGAGTTTGTAAGTAGCTAAGACTAAGGATTCTGTGGAGTATCTAGCAGCAGACGAGTTCAAATGTTTCCAAGACACGTCAAGCATTATTCTTTGGGGTCGTGGACATCTAAAGATTAGGCTTACTGTCAGTTGCCTGCCACATCAAAGAACTTAGAACCTGTTTGTAGTTAATTTTCCTCTGTAGTGTTCAACATCGAATGCATGTCGTCATTATTTGCACCGGCAGCAACAAACTACCTCTACGTTCGCTAGTTTTCCACTGTATAATGCAAATGCGCATCGAGAAAAAGTTGTCCTATGAGGGCGGATTCCGCTTAAGACACATGTGTTGATCACCCATTGTAAGCACCTGCGACAAGTGGGTTTTGGGAAGAGGAGGTGATTATTCGAGAGGAAGGATCAGTGTCTGACATCAAGATGAGTGCATATTATTCCAATGCAAACGTGGCATTGCGTTTAACAAATGAATTAAAACAAGAGGATGAAAGAGCTGTGCGAATTTATTTCATTTAAGGTCGAACGCAAAATGTGCATCTCATAAAATTGGGCTGGAAGAAGCACAGTCACTACAGCTCGATATGTGGTTAGCCTTAACAGGTACCACATCTGTTGAGACGCACTGAATAATCTTCAGAATAAGCAGTTTCGGTGGTGCCGATGGGCTCATCGGTTGCCTTCGCACGACCACTTCCCCATCAATTTGTGCATGATGCGTAAGATCGGAGAAGTGGATGCCACTCAAAAAGTGTGCTAGTCCTGCACTTCCCAACTCGAATTATGCTGCTCATTGTTAATTGATTTGAGGCGAGAACATTTCCATCGAATTCGTGCAGCATCGGACGAAGTATCGGTGATTCCATTACTGCGAAGCTGAATGTGGCTCAGGTAGACACTGGCAAATCTTGTTTATGCAAGGCATGAATACTCACTTCTTGCGTTTACATCTCTTTGCATGATATTTTCCTTTATTCGGTGGAGTTCCACAGACAAGATGAAAGTGAGTAACAGCTCTTAATAAGGCGACACTATACACTGACAAATCCAATGAAAGCTATCACCCTCACTTCAAGGACAAAAAGCTAGCCATTCAAGCAATTCGTACTTAACCTACCAGTATGGCATTTACGATGTTGATAGGAGTGCTTTGACCTATGTTCTACACAACTATAATCCATGTTCTATCCGTAGTCAGTAGAAGAGTAGAATCAAGCTGGGCTGTGTCCAATGCCACTCTTATGAGCCGTGACACTGTCATCTGATGAAGAGGACAGTCATGTCACAGTTATCCACCAATCACAAACCCCGATTTCATGCGACAGCGTAAAAGCAGTAGAAGGAGGGATGCGTCTTTTCCACAAGACTCCGTGCCTACGCATTAAAAGTGATGTAAAAGAATTGCTTGTGAGGATGCTCGCAAATAAGTCACTTGGGTGCTTCAAGATTGTGTTCACAGGGAGAACAGTCAGAGGAGATGAATGGCAGGCCTTTATTATCGTTCATGGGTTGTAATCAAACAGGTGGTGCTGGAAGGTTTTGATCCAAGTGCAAGTATCACTGAATGGAAATGATTTATTTTTGCAAATCTTATCCCGCCTCCGGCACTGCCCTCTCGCATGATGTTCACTGAAATCCACTTAAATTTTACGATGAGATTACACTTGGTTCCGAGGTTCGAAGAGGGATGCTTATAATCCGACCACAACTGGTGCAGGGGTGTCCACCTCGGCATCGTAATAGGGTGACACCAGATCAGACATAATCAGTAAAGAGAATAAGAGCTGTAGTGGAAAATAGCCTAGCGAAGAAAGTCTGTCATGTTACCACCACCATTCGAGTGCGAGGAGCCTCAGGGGCCATCAAACTGGTAAGTGCAGACATTCAGTGGCGTCAGTGAGTTAAAAAGCCAAAATGAAAAGACATCTCTCCCTGTTCAATTGTTCGCGTTCTACTACTATTGACGTAATAGCATGTGTTTCATCGCGGAAATCTCCTTATCGTGCAGAATCGCGGACTCACGTCGTAGACTGCGATGTGGATGAATAAGAACCATAAGCGGTTGCCAGGGCGAAAGTAAAAGACATATTTGTCTATCAATTGCAATGACCTATCAGTGGAAGGTGCTGCTGCTGCTGCTGCCGTTGCTTGTCCTTGTCTTGCCTTCCTATTCCCACCACCCATTTCGTTAACAGTCTCTACGCGAAGGCTTGTTGAAACCACCACCGAATGTGTGAGTGGCCTGTGCTCTTTTTAGCAGACGCCTCGTTGCTGACTCATCCGCCTTCGGTGGTTAATTAATGGTTGTTGGATCAATACAATCGATAAGACCACCTGCTGTGTATTCGTTGCGTATTGGTTGTTTGCCTGGCGGATCGGCTCAATTACCAATCCACTCGACCTACGACGGGTTTGGCTGCGAACAATCTCACGGATGGGTGAGTGGAAAATGATTTTTGCATTTACTCAAGATTGTTGTGTAGGGCTCTCAATTGTTGTAAAAACATGCTAATTATTGTAATGCATCGCCGTCGGATGCGATGTTATTATTACAGGTCGGTGTAGGAGTGTTTTAACTCATCGACGATGTTTTGTTGCGAAACGATTTCGTATCCATTCAGCTTATCGTGCATGAGAGCCAGGCCATTTTGAAAACCAATGCCACGATTTATAGGTCCACTCCACCCAGGGTCCTTTCATGTCCGCAGAGGAAATCGGTTGATATTGTAGGCGAATATAGCTGAGAGGGGTATCGTTGATCTTTATGCTAGATTTGTGCAATAGGCAAATCTAGCAATTGTTTGGCTATGTTTGCCTAGGAGATCGCAATTGTAAGTCACGACATGTGGTGGACCATTTGGTGAGAAGGCAGAGCGTGACAATGATTGCCACATTAGCATGTAGCAGTCCATATCCAATCCTAGTGGAGAGTGGTTTCCATTTGGCAAGGTAGTGGACCTGTCAGTCCGACGCATGTCGGCGTTAGTCAAGATGGCCAGTTTTTGACTAATCACCGACCGCGGCGTCAACGCTACCACTGGAGACGTCCTTTGAGATAGCACTCATATTGCACTTCCACCAGCACACTTTATCAAGGCGTTTCTGCAAACACATTAGAGCACACCGACAAATAAGCTGCAAGATCGCTGAAATGGTTTATTGACAATTACGTTTCTGATTTGCCATCACTTCACCATCATCCTATCCACCCATCCGCTTCCCTTGACCTAATTTATATCGTCTGTTGATCTTTTCCTTCATTCAAATTGAGGTGGGCACTTTGATGTGGAGCAGAGAAGAGTCTGAATTCCCAAGAGGTAACCAGCTTAAGGGAAAGCGTGGGAAAAAGAAGTCAAGTTAGGCAATCTGGATAGGGCGACGCATTTTAATCGAAGCACATCGGCATTGTCTCTCCTGCATGCACAATAATGCAGGAAAGTGGCTTGAGGTGGAAAAGTACAAATGCAGGTAATGCTTGCCCTTGCGAAAGCACCACCAACAAGGAATGATGTGCGAAGCTCACATCAGTCGGCGGCATTGGGAGGCAGCCACTACGCGACACGTGCGAGCAATCGATTTACACGTGCCAGCTTCAAAGAGGTCAATCATACTCGCATATCCAACGCTCGAGAATGCTCTACTGTGCGCTCCTTCGCCTACTCCTATTCGTTTTGCTCCAATGCATCATCCCCGCCATTCAGTTTTTCAACAGTGCCTCCGTCCCATTTCGTTTTCTACTCGTCTCCGGTCTTCTTTTTGTTCTTCATTTCCGTCGTCTCCGTTCTCGTTTTTTCGTCGGCTCCTACCTCCCACCCCGCCGTTCTGGAGACGTCAGAGGACCAAACCAGCTAGATATAGTAGAAATTAGGGGTAAGTTGTGCATCCAAGCCCCCTTCTCCTCCTCTTGCGCCACCTTCCTATTATTCTGCTTTGCTTCATTTGCGTGCGTCATGTCGCTGTTATTGCATCTGGTATCCTATGTGAAACGCGTAGTAAGGGAAAGCTGTGCTTAGTCTCTTTACGTATGCTTTTAACACGAAATTCACATTCCCTCCACTAAGCTGAATCTTTAATATTTAGATGAGTGGGTAAATGCAATAACTCATGAAAAGATGATAGAAAGGGAGGAAACAGAGAAGACTACACTAAAGCACCATGCAGAGTCATCCAACGGTGTCCACTTTCAATCCTTCTTTCCCCTCTCCCACTCTATCCGCTTCGTCTCTATCGCAATCGTTCCTTTGTCTCTTTCAGCTGAACATGCAGATTACTTTACGTCCTCGGACGAACTGCATGCGCCTCTGTTGTCGTTAGTGATGCGAGGCAAGGATTCGTCCAAGCACGACATTACGAATTCGCACCAGAGGCATCCATTTTTTAGCTGCATAGAAACCTTTAGGGGTATGTGGCCGATTCTTTTAATTTAATGCATACCCCTCACTGCGTTGACTGTTTTGCACTTGCTTATAATGGTTCTTACATGTGTTGACGAGCACTAAATAAACAGTGGCAGCAGCAGCAGCAGCAGACCTAGTGAAGTGCAACAATGTGCTCCATATTCATGTCGCACTGTGGAAGCAGTGTAGCACGTTGCTCATGACTAGGCCTAACTAGATCACACTAGATTGCAATGGAATATAGCAGGCTAAATTAGCCATCTAGGCTCATGTTTAGAGACGCCTTCCTACGATACCATTCAAGTCAACTGCAACACCCTGACTTGGCCCGCCTAATCGGCCCGACACAACTGCGTGCGATGTGACATGAGGCCTTTCCTTTTTTCCTCTCAGATATTAGGGATCGTAGGGCACACACAAGAATAGGGTCCGATGGCGTTCTCGGAATGGAGGGATGGGAGCCCACCTGTCGCCTCCTTCTTTCCCACACCCCACTTCAACGCGTCTTTGGTGAGTGCCACCTTTGTCCTCCACTAGGCTAGATATGCTCTCGAGTATTGCATCTTGCATTATGTCCTACCGTGTGTGCTCCATACATTCAAGTCACTCGAGGAAGAGGAGTGAGTGGTGGTCGCCTGCATTTCATTTCCTTACCTTTGGCTTTCCACTTTAGCGCCACGAGAACGCATTGTTCCTCTGGCTCCCTCTTGGTTTTCTTCTCTTCATTTTCTTCGAATTCAACATCAGGTCGCCCCTGCCTTCTCCTCCTACCTCATCCTCTGCAAACGCCCTCTTAGTAAGTCCCCTTTATCTCACCACTGGTCTTACCTTTGATTATGACATGAATAAATAGTGCCAAGATTCCTAATCTAGAACAGACTAGCACAGACTAGACTGAATCTGACTAGTTCACACTGTACTGATGACCAACAGTTGTTTTGGCATAGCTTAGCTTAAGTTGCCAAACACCTTCCATCTCCAACTCTATACTGTCGCTTTAGTTTGTCCCGCACCATCTCCTATCTGTTCCATCTCCTACCCTTACGCTTACTATTTCGAGAGCGAAGGTGAGCGCGTTGCTTCTACTTCCAACTTTGTAATTTGCAGGCTGGCCGCCAAACTGTTAGATGCTTATCTTACTGCCCACTGTTTGTTCTCCTTGTAGAGATTGTGTCAGCGTGGCGCCCTGCAATGTTGGGTAAGCATGTGTCCTCGCCTCTTAAGTCCACCTGCATACTCTTCACTGTGCAGGTGAATACTGTGTGACGGCTTCTGTTTGACTGTCTGTCCGAATTTTGTGTGCGTGTGTGCGTATGTGTCACTGCCCATTTTTGTATTTTTGTTCTTTTAGGGAGTCGCATCAGATGGGGTAGCACGGATACAGGTAGGCACGTCTGTCTGTGTCTTTATCCTTGAATGTATCAGAGTGCGAAGGCACATTCGTCTCATTGCCCCCTTCAAACCTGTCCTTTTAGACGACAAGATTGACAGTTCCATACTGGACGAAGTAAGCTCTCCCTTGGTCGTTCGATGGATGGCTAGTTGGTTTGAACTCATCACATCGCCACCACTCCACCATCCGCCCAATAATTGATTCACCACGCCACACCCAGCCCCATTTCTGATGCTGTGCCTCCCCTACTTTACTACTTTATTTTAGATTGATACAGACCCCTCGATTTGTGAACAGGAAAGTACCGAGACAGCCGGCTTGCATCTAGCCCAGCAGGAAGAATTAGGCGGGCAAGAGGCAAACAAAGGCAAAATCGGTAGCGCGAAGCGTCGAACCAACGTGAACTTTCAGTCCAGATGGAGACACCTCGTCTCGATGATCACCACCAGTTGGTGTTATCCTTGCGGGCACGTAAGAACGAAGTGCATCGGAGGTGGTGATGCGTTGGAAGCGACAATAAATGGCGAGTCGTAATGAGAGAGCCTGATTCGTTGCTAATATTGCAACAATTAGCCGTGCCATAGAAGAGCACCCTGCCATTTGTATGTAGTCTTCTCATACAGAAAATGCTGAAATTGTGAATATTTGGACAGGGAGCATCCCATGCAAATACGGGAGACACCTCATTGCTAATACTATCGAGCCTGGTGGAGAGATTACTTGGTGGCTTTGAATTGGAAGAGGCCTGTTGGTGAAATCAGCCTTGGTATCGCCGTCTATGCATCTGCATAAGGAAATGTTGATGGCTTTGTTCAAGCAAGCAATGGCGCTGTTCTTGCTTGGTTTTATCACTGAATGCCTAATCTATTGACAACTGCATGGCTTGTGGAGCTTAGTTTGTGGTTCTCTCTTCTCTTCTGGAAGTCAAATAAAGAAATGGCAGGCAGAAGTCAGTTTAACATTTACTCACCCTCTTCCTCAGGCAGCATCCAAATTTGCAAATCAGTTACATATTTTACATTTGGAACAATACGTGTTCTCTAATGCGTGGGGACCGCAAACTGAACTCCAGCAAAGGAGGTAGTGGACAATGCGGACTCGACAATAGCCAGCACGTCAAGTCGTGGCATCAAATTGAGCAGTTTCGGACAATCCGAAACAGGTTGATGGATGGGTTTTACGTTGAATGGTGAAATATGCGAGATGGCTGCAAGTGGGAGTGCCTCCGAAAGCAAACAAATCAGCCAACTTCCACAACTTCTTGCATCAATTTCGCCTTTACTCGGTTACATCTGCTTTAATGCATCTGGACAACCGGAAATGCTGTTTTTAGAGCGTCCTGAGGGTGGCATATAATCAGGCCCTTAAGGCGACAAGGACGATGACGACAACGACAACTAGGACAGGAAATTGTCCAAGTCAACAGAATGGGCTGTTTTCGCATCAAAGTATTGGGAAAATTCAACCAATTTTGCCTACAACTTTCGCCTCCTACTTCTCCCGAATCGGAGGAATTTTTAGACAAGTCAAAACTTTTCGAGTGAAAAACGGACAGGATTTTGTAAGGTAGCTAATCAGTTGTCTTGATTCAATTTTCATGCCTCTCCTAGAAACGAATGCACCTAACAGCCTGTCTGGGTTTTAACCAGTGATGGAGAAATGGACCGCCTTTTCCCACTGGACTGAAAAAGGATTTTATTTAGTTCTTCGCGTTTCTACCTTGCTTCAAAGATTCCTCTCAAATTAGCAAAATATTTTGAGATGGATGGTCGGACAGACTGACGGACGGATGTGGGATAGATGGATGGACGGATGAATGCATAGGCTGTCATTAAATCAACAGGCTTAGCTCAGATTCGCCGCCAACGTGGCACATGATGGTGGCTCGTTTGTGGGACCGAGAGTTCACTGTGATCGTCCTGCAGAATGGCATTTCACACAGTCCAACCGTTGATTAACCCACCTCGCCATTTCCCACTTTGTGAAATCATCAGCCATGCACACTCCTCGCCAAATATTGTTGGTTCATCAGCAGATCTGCTGCATCTCAGTTGGTTCCACGATGGGACTCGTCCTTGGGTAGAGGAAACTTATTGACGACAAAGAAGGGAAGCATGCAGCCTGTTGAACCATCGCGATGATTCCATTGGTCAAGGGTTCAATTTAGTACATCCTGAAAGTGAATATCGCAAAATATTACGCGACACCCCATCCACAGCACACCTGCTGGCGATGATTAATGTGGCAGCAGTACCACCAGAAGTGGACCACGACAAACGGCATCCTTTTTGGTCTGGTGCCAAGACTAATGATGCTTGCTAATCATCCAACGCCCTTTACCACCTCAAGGCTGCAGGCATACAAAAGGATTAAAAAAAGAAAGTATGATGATGATGATGATAAGGGAAGGCAAAAAAGGAGTGGATGGATTAAAAGGACGCAAAGGAGGAGGGGAGGATAATGTGCCTCGATTTTCTGATCTTGATTTGGCCTGGTTTAGCATGGGCCAGGAGGGTGAGATGAAATTGCGCCTAGACGTGATAGGACTGAAATGGCAAAGAGGAGACAGGTGGAGCCGTGGTTCGTGGATCAAGGATTTCACCATCTACTCATTGTGACATGCCAAATGTGTACCTCTGTCCAAGCGGCGGCAAGATAAGCTAAAATTAGCCACCTCAAACAGTCCTACAGTGTGATAGCGTATGGGCGAAAGAGATCCAGATTAGGTGGTAGTAGTAGTTGTACTCTGTCTGCCAAGTCGGCTACCTTTAAGCGATGAAAAGGAATGAGCGAGGGAGAAAAGAGGAGGAGGAGGAGGAGGAGGAGGAGGAGGAGGAGAAAGGAGAACGAAAGGAAGGAGAAAAGGAGAAAGGTGTGTCTGGATGCAAGGCTTGTAATTTTGACTCCCTCCTAGAATGACTATCTGTTTGTGGACTCTAAATTTCGAAGGCAAATAACCTACTGACGAGACGACTACAACGCCCTTTAGAAGCCAAATTCGAGTGAATGAGCGCATAAGGGCCACTAGTGTTCATTTACAGGCTAGTCAAGGAAGACTGAGCGTGAGGCGTGAGTGTGAGGTGCCAAGTGGATGTCAAGCCAACCACTGAGCGATCAACTTCAAATTCGAGAAATCAAGTTGGAGGCGATTGACCACTCAACATTACTGGCAACAGCGATCGCACCCACTCACACAGGTAAGGGCACACATCCCAACTCCCTACAGGCCTTTACTTTCGACAACTGTTTCGCATCTTCAATGCCATCTTCGATGCAAAATGGAGCATTCTGGTTCCCGATCTTCGAAGGGAAGCTTATTAGCTTTGCATTGAAAGAAGAACAGGAGCAGTCGAAAAACCCATGAAGACTTGATCTCTCACTACTACCCCAATTTAGGCCTGCTTCATCCCTGGTCACGTTGTCGGCGGCAAAGGTCTTCCCAAACGCCGCCATCACGAGTTACCTTTTCAAAGGAGCAATTAACATCCAACTCAAACAGGAGTCGCAAATTTCGTACTAATGGAATTAAAGGTCTGCTACCACGATGGCACTCCATCCGGTATTAGGTGGCAAGTGCGCACCAAATTGACGAAGAGATGAACGGCAAGGCGAAGGATTGTGACACTGTGCGCCACTAAATCATTTGTTTGGATAATCTTAAGTCTGTCCATCAACGAAAATGCAGATAGTGGTGGTTTCAGGCCCCACTGCAGCCCTCGGCACTCATTTGACACTTGGAACTTAAGATCTGATAAGCACGGCCAATACAAAAGGAGACATGTCTCCATGTTGGAGGACTGGTGGGTGAATGGAACCGTTCACAAAGATTTGCACATTCGAAGGGTTGGCGGACGTCAGACACCAGAACAACACTCCAGCTTTGGACAGTACAGAAGAGTTGACTGTTGCGTGAGCTAAATGAGTCACTTTTACGAAGGATATTCGGAGTCTTCTGTGTTGCATTACCGCAGGTGGCGGAACCAGAGCACGTTGATCTTCGTCAACTGCGAGGCTCGAGGACAACGTGTGAGGAACCATCCTGATTGGATGAAAGTACGCTGACACCATGGCCTTCTCTCCAGAATTGTTTTGCAGGCACTACTTGGACGCTTACAAATGGAGGGGTTGGAGACCATTTGGATGGAGGATGTGCCAATGCAGTTGAACTGCAGAACTCGTGACTCCCAGCATCCCTCCTCCCTGCCCTCTCCTACACCCAACTTCTAACAGAGCATGCACATTCGCCATTGGCGCCGTGCGTTTCAAGTGACGACGGAAATTCGTGGCTGAAAATGGATTCATGGAATCCAAAAGCCAATTCACTAATGAAATTGGGAAAGAAACAACTTTATAGACTCGCCCTTGTCTGTCCATGGCACAGCATTAATGTTCGGTAGAGAGAATGGCCAAAAGCACACTGACTTCGATTGGTGTGGGCGAGCAGATTAATTGCACCTTAAGCACGCCTCCACTCCCACCTCACGACTCGCCAATCACGCTCATCTTTTTCGTCTTCAGTTGATAAGTCATACGTGAATTCGAATGAGCTTACCCGCTTTTGTTGACGACCGCAACAGCACGCTATTATCACTCAACATCGAGGACACTGCGGTAACAACCGAGGTAAAGACGACTCTAGTAATGGCTTCAGAGAGGAGACATTTGCAATGTAATATAGACATGCAATCCAGTCTTCTTCCTCGATTCTCATTTTAGCACAAGCTATTTAATGAACAACTACTCGGAGTAGATCTTGATCCATAAACGAAAATGACAAGAACACTAAAATGGAATCAAGAGATGCTGATGATAGAGGAAAACCGTGCCAACGGTCGCAAAGGGAAAAGGAAGGAAGGAAGGAAGGAAGGAGGAGGGTGGAAGTGAGGCAGTGAGGAAAGGTCAGAGTGAAATAAGGTGTAGCCGCTCCCACAAAGCAGGCATCTAGGTGCACTTGCGGCAGTTAAAACAACCATAGCAGCAGCGACTGGAGCCGCTGGTGCAATAATTTGAATTGTGAAATTTGTGTTCGTGGGACCAATTTCGTCAGCTTGTTCGGTTGAGGTAACATTTACGAGGCATGCACAGCGACACAAGTACCAAGTGGACAGAGTGTGCATATTGCAGCAGTTTGCCTGTTTGTTTGTATTCAACAAACAGAACTCATCGAAGGCACGTCAGATAATCTTGCGATTGTGTCCATTTGGAGAAGAGAAGGAGACCTCTTTTATTGGTCACGAGTGCTCGTTGTGGTGGTGGACAAACTGGTGCGACTGATTTGGAGTGCTCTTGCTGTCCGTTTGGCCACATCTACCACGGGGAATAAGATCGCGAACCCAATGTCCCACCCTTATGCAGTGAGAAAGTAAAGTACTCCTATTCGAACCAATCTATGTCCTGACTTCAACAATAAGTTTAGGCGACGAGATTTGCGCACGAATGCTGATTTTTGATTGGTCTGAGATTATTATCCCTGGTTTGGAGTTTGAGACTACTCTCTAATGCCTAATTGTGAGTTATTTTCAATGCACCTCTTTGTTGCCTGCATTCAACATCTCCATACTCGATTTCACTCGACTTCTTATTCCCCTTACAGACGCGAGTTGCGACGTGGCAAGGGTAGTGGTCGACACCCCATCGTTGAACTAGCACGACCGTCAGCTCGTGATCGCCGACAATTCATTAGACGTCCACTTTTGCCAGAGTATCGCACCAAACGTGCGTCATTGATCTCGTCCCTCTCGTTGTGCGTCTGTTTTTCGAATTCCTTGTTGCAGTGTTCGCTCTTGCCCACTGACTCGTTGCATCTGTGTACCCCTTTCGCTTTAGGCGGCGCAGTGCATGGCATCTTTGATGAGTGACCTGTGAAGGCTGCCATTGGAATTCATACATGACCTATGTACGGGAGACGTAAATGGTGACTGTGATTGGCGCGTCGTTGGAGTGGGCAATAACATCCGATTTTAGCTAGGTCAAATCAACGAATCCCCACCTCAACCATTTCAGTGGACGATTCCGTGCTTCTCCACATTCACTTCAGCACCCACTCATCCACCTACACGCACGCGCCCACGGTCTGGTGGATGGTGGGTGGGTGGGCAGGCTCCATGTACTTGTTTAAGTGTGTATGCAATTCTATTAACAAATATGATAAGAATTTGTTTATAATTTACCATCATATTAATACATCACCTTGTACTTTTAAGTGTTATTCATTTATTATTGTAAATAGCGGGTCAATTCCTCATTTATGCACATATACAGGCAAACTCTTCGAGCAACTGTGAACGCATTTAAGTACGTCTGTCTGCGGTGCTAATAAACGAAAGTGATGCTGATAAAATAACATTGGCAAATGATATGCTAAGTGGGTGTGCACAAAGGATGAAAATTAGGACGATGCTTGAAATGGATGGATGGGCAGAGCGTATGTTCTGTCCTCGCTTTTGTTCATTCGTCGCAGTCTCCCTGACTCTGGTCCACACGAAGTGAAGTGCTGAAACGATCAATGCTTGGTCATGGTAGTAAGGGCGCAAAGGGTCAGGGGAGTGGAGGCACCAAGCACCACAGGAAGGTGCTGCAAGACAACATTTAGGGCGTCATTAAGTCCGCTATACGATACCTGGCGGTAACGACAACATCTGTGGACTTAATTACTGGAACATATGTGGCGTGCTCAAGACCATCCTTCTGGACAAGATCATCCGCAATGCCGTGACGCGTTGGCTATTGAGCCACCAACGTGACCTGACGCCAAAACCACTACTCGAATGGTCGTCGCATGACAGGTGCGACCAAAGTCAAAGACTCAGACAATCTTTTGTCTGCTGCAGTTGACTACAAATGGTCCATTACCACGCATTCACATCAAACAGGTGATTTGAAGCAAGTCCGCTCTGCTCCACCTTGTCTAAATGCAGGCTTTATCAAAAAAAAGTATGCTTTCATTTGTAACTGAAGTTGGCTTTAATTTCATTGAATTGTGCGGCCTTGTTTTAATGTTTGGGCACGAACAATCTGGTTCAATGACTCCATCCGACGTTGACTGACACGCACACGCGTCTGAGGTGTGATCACTCGCCCTCCTCGTCATAACGTGTTGTTGGCGTGATTGTAACTCCCTACCAGACGCTGTGGCTTTTAGATCCTCCATTCTTCGTCCAATGCTGTGCGAATTCGAAAGACGTTCTCGCCTCAAAGCAATTAACAATGAGCAGCGCAATTTGAGTTAGGAGGTGAAAGACTTGCACACATTTCGAGTGACATCCACTTCTCCAACCTTACGCATTATGCACAAATTGATGGGGAAGTGGTCGTTCGAAGGCAACCGATGGGACTGTTGTCACCACCGAAACTGCACATTCCAAAGTTCACCCGGTACGTTCCAGCAGTTTCAATGCCTGTTACAG
Source organism: Taenia hydatigena (assembly GCA_036345935.2). Lineage (NCBI taxonomy): Eukaryota > Metazoa > Platyhelminthes > Cestoda > Cyclophyllidea > Taeniidae > Taenia > Taenia hydatigena. The sequence goes on along the minus strand of JADWOT020000595.1, from coordinate 47,420 downwards.
CCAACCACATCTCGAGCTGCAGTGACTGTGCCTCCTCCAACCCAATTTTATGCAATGCACATCCACGTTCCACCTTAATTAAATAAATTCGTACTGTTCTTCTGTTCTCCTGTTTCAATCCATTTGTTAAGCACAATGTTTCTTATGATTTTAAATATCCTAGACTCATCTCGTTGTCAGGCTCTGACGCTTCTGCTCTGATAATCGCATCCCCTTCCCAAAATCCGCTTGTCGCAGGTGCTAACAATGAGAGAACAACTCACATGCCTTGAATTGAATCCGCCTTTCTTGGATAAATATTCTGCAATGCAGCTTTGCATCGTGTCTAAAGGCGAAGACGACAAGTTTTCAATAATTGAGGCAATATCTAACCTGTTCCCAATTGCATCGTCGTGCCACACTTGATGTTTAACAACGCTACAGAAGAGGATTAGTCAAGAGTAGGTTCCCAATTCTTTGATGTGGTAGGTGATCGACAGTAAGTTAATTCTTTAAAAGTCCACAACTCAAGGTAGTAATATTCTGTGTCTTTGAAACACTCGAACCCGTCTGTTAACGGATGCTCCACAGAATCCTTAGTCACGACTACTTGCAACCAACATAACTGAGTGTCAGAATCCAAAAGGAGTGCACTTTATCAGTTCTAAGATCCGAGTCAGTCAATCCGAGGAAAGTTTAGTGCTACTGCGTCATCACATGCAAGTGTGGGCCACGGGGCTTAGAGCAAACCAACTCGTTCAAGCTATTTAAGAATGAGTTGATGTTTCTTCGTAGTGCTTCATAGCGGAGAAGATTTGCCTCACAAGGCGGCAACGGCGACGACCATGAGAACGTCACGATGCCACGCTGATGAGTCGCGATGGCAAAGGAGATGTAGTTGGTAAAAAGCAAATAAGTCTCAAGAATTGGGATGATAAAACACAACAATAAATTCTTTGCTGTGAAACAAAACTAGAAAGCGGTTGAGCAATTCTATTGTGTGTAACAAGTGTGGTGTGGTGTCCAAAGACTTTTTCGAAAGCAAAAAAAGCAAGCGGAAAGAAGAGATTGCTGGCGTGGTCCGAAGGCCAGCTCGCCTGGCTGGAGCAATATGGTCACCTAAGTCACTGTGGCCGAAACCGGCAATCAAACAAACAAAGCATTAAATGTGAGGTGTTGTAGGCGAATCAGAATGAAGTAAGAAAAAGGGTGAGACTAGGAAATGCGAAAACAGTAGAAGGGGTTAAGTATGCGTGTGTAAAAGGTGAAAATCCGTTTGTTATAAATTACTATGCAAAAGGAATGGGTGATTATCGTCTGGGTAACGAGATCAGTTGCAGGAAAATGCGATTGACAAGTAACAGCATAAGGAGAAAGGGACACAGTAAAGTGTTTCTTATTTCACTCATAGGTGGTTCGATATGCTTGAATGGAGGAAAGATGGAGAAGGAATGAAGAGGGAATTCCGTCATATAATCATACATTGTTGAGACAACATCGTTTTTCCACTATCTGATTAGACTGTAGTTGCTAACCTTGCATGATTTCGAAATGCGCTACTATATGCCAGCCACTAGGTTGCTACGATTCACTCAACATTGTTGTATCGCAAGGAGATGGAGTTGTGCGGACTACTTCAGCTACATCGTAAAAAGCAATGGCATGAATTCCAAGCAGAAGCAAGTGGTCGATGGCGAAAAATAACACTTTTTTGGACAAAGACGCATTCATAACTTGCTGGAAGATGGCGCGACCTGACTGTCGTAAAACACTCTCACTCCCATCGTTTTCATCAAGCACTCCGCTCTCGCTCATATTCTCGGCTACTTCCTCAGCCTCGTGAGGGATCTGTTTTTAGTCTCGGCGCAGCCGGACCAATCGTCCTAGCGATGGTAGAGATGGGGTATGAGGTGAATGTGAGGAGAGGAAACAGGTGGGTTAGAGTCGGTCACGATCTCACGCTTTGCGAATACAGAGCTCATATTAATCATGTGAGGAACGCATTTCGTAGACTCTACGAACGTGATCGGATAAACAGACTCAATTTATCCTGCTATTGCTTAGCTAATCATGCAATTGAACCACAATATGGTGCTATGTGAAACAAGACAATCCGCTTGGAAAATGTCTTGATAATTTTTGCTCGTTATACCAAAGTAACATTACACGTCAAATCACATTCTAAAGCTCGAATGAGGAAGCAAAAGTAGCTTTCGTTGTCCTGCCTTCTAAGCAAGACGTGTACAGGCCACAGCTACGCAGGCAGTAAGGCTTCGCACTTCGTATGAGAGGGCAGTTCTGCCATGGGATCTTGAAGTGCCTCGGCACCCATGGCTTCCAAGTACTCGAAGATGTTATGCGGTTTGTCGGAAACGAGTTTCATTGTGTTAGGATCCCTCTTTGGCAAAATTGCGCCCGATTTTGAAACATGCGCAGTAATGTAGAGACGATTCTTAGCATCCATATTGTCTATAAGGCTGTCAAGATTTTGATGGCTCTTGTTTATAAAATAAACGAATCTTGGGACAGGATTTAGCAAACTATTGGCATCCTAAATTAAGATGTTTGGCACTGTCGACAAAATTACCTGTTTAGCCTTGGCATTAACGGTTTTTATCAGATGGGGCACCCGAGTAGAAGGTTCCGAAGTCAATGCATTGGGCCGCGTAGCAACCTGCCTCTGGCTACGCATACAGGGTATCACGGCCTGTTATAAATGACATGCTAGCGATGCTGGGTGTAGTTACGACGATCGCACCGGATTTTATACCTACCGAGATGTGCTTCATGTTTGGCAATCTGGCAATCATTGGCTGTGATGCATGTGGGAACACGATGGAAACGTAGCTGTATCATTGCAGATTGAAGAAGCACCGAATATGCAGACGTTAGAAGCTGATTTAAGCTTGGGATGTTAGAGGGTATTGCTTGAACACCCAGATCCATTGTGCAAACCGAAGTAAGAGGTCCTGGAATTTGGATTGCGATCGTATAAGATGATGGCAGCTTTGCATACCGTGCATCATCTTGTAGTCATAGCCATGTTCTGAGATCGCATTTCCATATCCCAGTCTGTGATGTGTGATCCTTGTGGATTAGTAGAGCTTGCTCTAGTTTTCAGCACAATGCCACAGGTGAGGCAGTCATTAGCTTGACACTGCGTAAAGTCGCAAAAGTCCTCATGCTTCCCGTTTTCACATCCACTGCAGTAGCCATAGTCTCCACCTCAACAACCCTGCCTACCAAGTGTCCCACTGCTCCACACCTTCTGCATTTTATTCTGCGGAAATGCAGGGTTGTCGAAACAATGGCATAATGAATTTCAACAGTTGTAGTTGTAGATGCCGCCTCGACAACCCTAGCCATTACTTGCACCAAAGTGGCACATGGGTAACTGACACCGCGGAAATGTTGCCTGCTTCAATTAACCACGGCTACCAACCAATGGACAGCTGAAGACAATGACAAGAGTGCTCAGCAAACTCATTGCCGGTAAGCAATGCTTTTTGGTTTTAACGCGGTCGTTTTTAGGCCTTAATAGAGGTAGGTTTAAGCTATCACGCAAAACACTGACTTGTCGACATGGTCGCGCCTCAATGAGGCCTGATTTATCTTTGTATTGGCTACAAGACTCTCATGTTTAACTGTGTTGCCATCATGATATATGGCTTTAGAAATTTTTACTTCTTCGTGTACCGTATCATTCGTGGTTTAAAATATGTGTTGGATCTGTTAGTATGGAGCATGCGCCCTAAGAGTCTGTTGCTTAACTTTTTTCGCAACTCACTAGCACCCGTTTCTTCGAGAGCTCACTTGATCAATTAAAGTCCGCCAATTTAGTCAAATTTAAGTGCCACAACCATTGGCATCTAAATGATTTTCATAGCGGTTTATTTAGGAGATTGATGGGCATTTGTAGGTTGAGCGTTTGAAAGAGAAGAATGAGATGGTAGCACGGTGGGAAGTGTTTGCACAAGCCGTCTACAAATGAGGAACATCACTGAAATGAGTCATTTTCAGGGATGTCTGGATCGACGATTCTAGCCATCATTTGACTCACTTGAGGAAGGCACACAGGTTAAGATTGTCTCTCGCTTTCAAGGGCTTAATAAATGGAGAGTTACCGATGTCGTCTGCAGGCAAGAGAAGCTGATATAACTAAAGTGGTTATTCCATTTGGAATACCATAATGCTATGTTTGATGGGAAACCCATTTGGATAAATCACGGGAAGTCCCTGTCAGAAGGGAAATCCCCCGATTAGTTGCCATGGGCAAAGGAGCAAAAGACAATCGAGTAGTTTATCGCTGTGATTACTTCTCATTAAGGTGTGACTTTTGTCATTATCATGTCAGCTTGGTAGCATGTCACGCAGACACTGAATTGCCTGTGCTGTTTTAAATATACGCATTAGGCAAAAGGCGGCGGATTTGTTATAATTTTGTGCTTAACGAGAACAGTGGGACCTCCTCCACAGACCTACGTCCTGCGAAAGGAAGCGATATGGTGGAACAAAAAAAGAGGAGTCGTTGGGAATCTGGAAGGGGAAAGGAAGCAAGGTGGTGTGATAGATACCAGTCAAGCTATACATATCTTGCAATCACCTAGACATCACTAACCAATTTGTCACATAGGTGATTGGAAAGGAGAATATAAATCCACCCGCATCACCCTGACATGTAACTGTTGCATTGAGGCGTTTGCGGCCGATGAAATTGTCAGAGCACGATGAAGGACTCCTATCACATCCCAAGCATATTGCATACGCTGTGACATTCTGCCAGCTCTTTGTTACCACGCAGCCATGTTACCATTACTTGATGGCTTGTGCTAGCAAATGTGGAGAATTTGAAATCACCTTGGTGAAGCAGAATGGAATAGTGGTGAGCAGCTACGAGAGTATCATCAGGGCAAACAAAGACGACCGCAGTAAGTAAACTGAGTCTATGCTAACGACTCTTCATCGGCTTGACTGAATGTGTCTTAGAGGTCATTGGGTGCCAGTACTTGAGGCTCTACGACAGCCGCCGAAGTTGCGCAAAGTGCTACACGTGGTGGCGGTTTAGATGTATTTTAAAGACGTGACAGTTGAAGATAAATATCCATTATAAAATTCCAAACGACGGACCACATTGGGCACCGTTTTGTGCTGCGGGCTGATGGTGATGATGCATTTAATCGCCGAACATCACTATTCAGGACAGTTCCCACTACGTCCACTCCAAATTCGATTCAACAGCATCATTACTTCCACCAAGCTCTTCTTTCAATCCACTTTAGCCCTCCCGCTCTTTACTCTTCACGCCTTTCCTTGCTTCCTCTGCTTTGCATTCAAGCAAAGTAGACATAAGCCACGGGAAAAATGATCAGCCCGGCACCGAAGAGATCCTTGGCCATATGCACCCAAGATTGAGGAAGATAAGTACTACTCCAATCAAACCACTCCAAGTAAGTTGCAGATCCCTATTTTATTAGGGTAAATAGCAATCAATCACTCAACCATAGAAAGAAGCCAAACACGAGAAGAGTGTAGAAGTGATGCTTTAAAACTAACTTCCCACCTCAAAGCTAATAGCAACCATGTAAACCGACTCCGTACACGCACCAATTTATCCCAAACCCCAACCCTTTCCACTCACACCGATACCGTCCCAACTTCCCCTTCAATCATTCCTCCAAGCTCAAAGCAATTTGAAGGATATCTGTACAACCTCCTAATTTACTCCGAGGTGTCAAGGTTAATGGTAGACGTCAGAGGATTCCTCTGCCAAGGATTGCCTCATGCAATGATTTCAAACTAGAAAGGAATGGTGATGGAAAAAGACGGCTGGAAAGCTGCAACGGTGAGCGTGCTAATGATACTCCCACCTCTGGCATCGCCAAAGAACAGCGTCCACTGTAAATCAGACAGAAAATTTCTTATTGCTACTCCACTGTCAACAACAGCACTGCCCTTTCTCATGGCTTCCAGCATCCTTGCCCCCAATAAGCCAGGCGAGTATTCCACGTAGAGAGCTCAAGTTTTCGAGACCAAGAGACTAGCTACGATTATCGCTTCAAGTGAGTAGGAAGAGCAAACGCCCACAACATGAGCTACCTATTCTCCTCCTTGCATAACCTCAACAACTCAATCGACCCCACTTGCATCAGTCATTCACTCTTACACAAACACTTTCATTCTGAACCCAATGCGAGCAATGCAGTGTAGCCATCAGTCGAATAAAACCACGGCCTAGCCAACGCACAAGCCAAGCACAACTCACTGAAATCCAATTTCACAGCCGCCAACTGTTCCATGAATTGCTCTCTCAATTCTTTTGCCACGCGACCAACCGCTCGCTTCTCGTTCCGTCTACACGCGCCATCTACACCCTTCAACCACTTGTGGAAAACAAATTCCACTGCCCCGTCCGCGCTCATATCCTACACAAGCGCCGTCGTCATCAACAGCCACAACTACTCAACTCGCCATATAGAGAATATCAGCTGAATCAGCAAATAGGGACAAAGGAATGAATGAGATAGAGGCGAAGGGATGAGAGAGATTGAGTAAGGGGACAAGAGATTGGAAGTGGACACTATAAGATCACACTGCACGATTCTTTAGTGCAGCCTTCATTATTTCCTCTCTTTCTCTCTCTCTCCATGGTACGATGCATGCACTCACTCATCTAGCCATTTGACTTATTTGAATATGAAGGTTCAGCTTGGCAGAGAGAATGCGAATTTCTTACAAATGACATACTCGAAGAGGCTAGGCACAGCTTTCCTTTTCGATGCAATTAACACGGGATAACATGTTTTTACAACAATTGACAGTCCTGCGCAAAATAATTTTGAGTAAATGCTAAAACCATTTTCCACTCACCCATCAGTACGATTGTTCGCAACCCAACTCGCCGTGGATTTAACGGGTCAGTGATTGGATCAACCGACTAGACAGACAACCAATACGCAACGAATACACGGCAGGTAATATTATCGATTGTATTGATCCAACCATCGACTAACCACTTAAAGTGAATGAGTCATTGACGCATTTGCGAGCAGTTCAGCAGCATTTACAGAAAGGCGAGGGAACTGTTGGCGAGCATCCGACCCAACTGAAATGTAAAGTGAGGTTTTCCCTTTCTTTCTTTTAGATATTAGGGTCCACAGTACACACCAACAACTAGGTCTGATGGCGTTCTCGGAATGGAGGGATAGGAGCCTACTTGTCTCCGTCTTCTTTCCCACACCCCACTTCAACGCGTCTTTGGTGAGTGTCACCTTTATCCTCCACCAGGATGGATGTGCTCTCAAGTATTGCGTCTTTCGTTGTGTCGCACCGTGTGTGCTCCATGCATTCAAGTCACTCGAGGGAGAGGAGTGAGTATTCGCCTGCACTTCATTTTGTTGCCTTTAGCTTTCCACTTCTGCACTACAGGTACATCTTGTTTCTCTGGCTTCCTCTCGATTCTCTTGTCGTCATCTTCTTCGAACCCAGCATGAAGTTACCCCTGCTTCCTCCTCCTCCTCCTACCTCATCCTCTACAAAAGTCCTCTTAGTAAGTTTTCTTTATCTCTCCACCGGTCTCACCTTTGGTTATAACATGAACAAATAGTGTCAAGATTCATAACCTAGAACAGACTAGCACAGTCTAGACTGAATATGACTAAATCACACTGTACCGATGATCAAAAGTTGTTTTGGAATAGCTTAGCTTGAGTTGCCAAACACCTTCCATTTCTATCTTTAAACCGTCTCTTTAGTTTGTCCCACACTATCTCCTCTTTAATCCATCTCCTACCCCTACACTTACTCCCTCGAGAGCAAAGGTGAGCGCATTGCTTCTACTTTTTACTTCGTAATTTACAGGCTGATGAAACTGTTAGTTGCCTATCCCACTGCCTACTCTTTGTTCTCCGTGCAGATATTGTCAGCACGGTGCTCTATAATAATGGGTAAGCATGTGCTCTCCCCTCTTAAGTCCACATGCACACTCTTCACTGTGTATGTCGGCTTCTCTTTGGCTGTCTGTCCGAGGCTGGTGTTCGCGTGCGTGTGTGTGTGCCATTGCCCATATCCTATCAGATGGGGTAGCACGGATACAGGTAGGCGCGCGTGTGTGTGCGTGCTTAAGTATATCTGAGTGCGAAGGCACATTCGTCTCAATGCCCCCTTCAAATCTGTCCTTTTAGACGACCAGATCGACAGTTCCATACTGGTTGAAGTAAGCTCTCTTTAATTGTTCGTTGGATGGCTAGTTGGTGTGAACTCAACACATCGCCACCACTCCAGCTCCCTCCCAATGACTCACCGTATCACACCCAGCCTCACTTCTGCTTCCGTGGCTCCTCTACTTTATTGCTTTATTATAGATTGAAGCAGACCCCTCGATTTGTGAACAAGAAAGTATCGAGTCCGCCAGCGTGCATCCATCACGGCAGGAGAAATTAGATTGACAAGAGCAGAACCAAGGCAAAATAGATAACACGGATCGTCAAGCCGCAGTAAACTCACAGGTCATGTAGAGACAATTTGTCTCGTTGATCACCACCAATCCGTGTTATCCATGTAGGCACGTAAAAACGAAGTGATCAAAAGTGGTGATGCGTTGCAAGCGGCGGTGGATAACGAGTCGCAATAGGACAATCTGAATTGTTGCCACCAAATCAGAGAGCAACCAAATGCAAATAGACGCGGCAAGAGGTTAAGGAATCGTGATTCTGATTGGAGCAAAATTGAATGGGATGAATACGAGTGCATCGCATTAGCCGTGCAATCAAAGAGTACCCTGCTATTCGTTGGTTGGACGAGGAGGCAGCGAGGTAGTCGGGACTATCCATTCTCAACGACGTGTCCGTGCCAGTGCTGGTGGCCGTCATAGCTGTTCCTTTTCCTTGCGCCTGCGCCTGAGCCTCACCCTCCCTCTGATGAGCAATGAGGAAGTCCTCCACTTCATAGTCTACCTGCAAGCCTGTGTGAAAGGGAAAGAGGAGGAGGAGGAGAAGAGGTTTAACCTCATGGAATGGGTAAAACAGTGGATGTCATCAATGAATAAATGCAAGAACGCATACGTAAATTGGAGAGACACAGAATGAGAGAAGAAGGAGGTAATAAGAAGGCATGGAGGAAGTAGAAATGAGAGAGGCAGAATAAGATAGACAATGTGCATTCAACGTACTGGCGGATATAGATGACTGAGATGGGGAGGACTGGGGTAAGGTGGGTGAGGTCAGCGTTGGTTGAGACGGTGGTGATGGCATTAGCGTCTCCTCTTCTGCTGACTCCGGCTCCGTCTTCGCGAGCTCCACCTCAACCTCCTCAATCACGACCGGCTCGCCCTCCTCTGGAACACACGTTGTTGTTAGTGGCGCTGCTCATTCGCACACTTATCAGCAGAATCAACTCTTGGTGCTGCGCTTCGACAGCGCCGACCAGCCTGGCTCATCTTCATGTAAGTGTACACGCAGAAGAGGGTACTCAGGAGGAAGTCCTCCTTGGCTCCCTCCATGTTCTCGCACGTTCCACATAATTCAACATCTTCTTCCGTCTCTACAAACGCAATGGAAGCCGAGTACAAAGTGGTGAAGAGCTCACGCAACTATACTTCCACATTCGTCAATGGCGCGTTCACTCCATCGACGCTGGAAGCATTCCTCGCTCCAACAGACCTTTTGACTATCCCAGTGTCCATGTCCGTGTCCGTAGGAAGCAACTAATAAGACGAGGAGGTGGACGTTGCGGAAAGGACTTGCTTGACAAATCGCAGAATTTAGGCACGGACACAATGACTGGCCCATCCACTCACTTCACGAATTTATATTTAGACCTGAGAGCCCAAGTTGTCATTCACAGTACCTAACACAAGAATTTTATGCACAATGTTAAAGAACAAACTCATTGGGAGTACAGAAACTTAGTTGACTAGCATCATCAAGAACATCCAGGGTAAAATGACATGAGTGTTGATGCTTAGTCGCCTTCGACTCTGCACACCCATGACAGCGATATCCAACTCGGCCACCAATGTCTTTGCAAAGCTATATATCCATTTCCAGACTAGTGTTTTGTAGACCACGCTCAAAGGGAGTGTATTTTGGGGAGCAACGTTAAGGAAGTTTGCGTAGGAGAACTGACAACGGCAGAACCAGATTCAGCAGGATTATAGCAACTTCCATGGGAAAAATGACACCCACCCACCACCACCACCATCAACACCACCGGTCTCAATAGCATCGATGCTACAATAAGAGATGGAGACGCCTTCCACGAGGCACAGATGGAACTGGAGGACCTCACTCTCCTTCACTCCCCCCCACGATCCGCCACCGAAAAGGTACCATCTTTTGCCCTACCATCTACTTCAACGTTGACTTCGTTCCCTTCCTTCCTTCCCTCCTATGGCCATAACAACCCTCATAGTCGATTTGGCGAGCCTTTTCGCTCAGGACACTTGCAGACATTCTCTTGTATAATCTCGTCTCTCCTACCACCGCTATCGTCAGACACTGTGGCGGTGACACCTGCAGCTGTCACCTTCCCAGCATTCATGGCCCGTCGTCTGACAGTACCCAGTGCCACTTACTTCCTCAAAGCTGACCATGCATACATGCATTCTTGGTCCCAACCTCACACACCAACTCCACCTGAAAGACCGGAAGGTGCTAGCACACACTGGTCTCAGCTGGTGTGCAGACAGGGAAGAGCACAAGGGTGCATCCATCATGGGCCAGATGTTTTTCAGTTCAGCCAATAGCATCAGACGAGTCCAGTGCTACTGCTTCACCACTTTCATCTTCATTCCGTGCACATACGGGAAGAAAGGAATGCTACACGCACGGACCTTCCACCACCCTCCTCCGCATAAAACGCATTCATCTTTGCCTTTTCACCCAAATCACTTCCTCAAGTGGTAAGCACACATTGAACGTGCAGATGATTGCCCACTAACTCTCCCAGATCTGCCCATTAGCTAGACGCGCGCTCAGTGTCTGTGGCTAGCATTGTCTACCAGTAGGACGAAGTCATTGACAGCTACAATAGACTTGACAAATGCATCGGAGTCGACTGGGTTAGTGGTGCTTACGCACACCTAAAACAAATCAACCCCTTCCAACCTTAATCACATCGACGCCTCTACACTTCCACCACGTGCTTGACCAATAGAGACGCTGCACATTTAACCACTGTAACCTTTCATCATGAAAGCATACCTCAAGGCAATCTGAAAACGCACGACTAATCTAAGGGTACGGTCAGAAAACTTATAACGAAATCCACCAAACGACTTGATCAGAAGAATCGGTGCAACATCGAGCAGACAAAACCAAATTGTTGAGTTGAGTGCACGATTATGAAGTGAACGAGGAAAATAAAACGAAGAAGGACTAATGATGGATGGCTACGTGAACACGGGATACAAAGTGATATGAAGTGGCTGAGTACTTTGCATTACGAATGGGCGAATAGGAGAGGGAGAAAAGCTTGCAAAAGCAGGGGACAGAAGACAACAAGCATAACTGGGAAATCAGACACACTCGACTCGAATTCCGTGGCGATGGTCTGGACTCCATTAAGGCTCCGCTCCCGCGTCTGCCGGTCTCACTTCCTGTACCATCGAGGCAGCTCAAATGACGGCTTCCAGCACGTCCGACGACTAAACGTACGATGACGCCAGTTCTCTACGTACCGTAGCCACCACCACTGAGGCTCCGTCATCCTCCACCGACGCATCTGTGTCTGCACCCCGTCTGGTTCCTATGATGCATTAAAGACACCTGCTTCAGTAGTGCATATTATAAACCGGATCTTCTCTAATCTTTCCACAATCTCGTGTATGGGCAAGTCTTACAGTAGTGAAGAACGGTTTTGAATCGCCCTCTAGGCGTAGCATTTCCCTTCCATCGATTGACCGATCTTAAGAAGTTTCTCTCAAACATCCCCCAGTTGCACCGAAATCCTATCGAGTACACACATCGAAGGCATCACCAACGTTCGGTCTTCGTAAGCAAATGATTCATTCTCAACAACTACGTCGGCATTCCACCATAAATATGAACAAAACGTAGTCTTTTTAGGCTAGAGTGGTGTGCACTCCAGACCTGTAAGAGGACCGTTTAGAAGAAAACAGTGATGCAATTTTCCATCCCCAGCAATCCTAGCTTTTCTCCCACTCAGTCGCTCAGCCAGAGAATCACCCTACACGGACGTGAAGAAGATGCTGCAGCAACAAGTACATAGCCCATCAATCCTACCCTTTTGGCATGCGAATAGCAGTCATGTGCTCAGCATCCACCACCACGACAGCCACTTCGATGGTGGCGTAGGGGTGAATAACCAAATGTCGCATCGCTGCTCACACATCAGTCTCGCATGACATCAGCCAAAAGAGATGTGTCACATCCCGGTCGCTTTCAACCAGAGGGTAGCAGCCATCAAAGCGGCAGCAGCAGACGCCATCACATCCATACAACGTGCTCTAACAGGTCCCATATAAAACCGTGCGAACACGTTCGATCATACAATGCATCATCAAGCAGCCTAAGACTTCGTAACAGCAAAAGCGTAGGTGATAAGCGAAGAAATATTGCCTCACTTTAACCACTCAAACTCATTAATGGCATTTCAAAACGACAAAAGACAGTTTGCATAGGGTTGACAAATTTTAGGGGCAGGTTATATCACAACCGCGGCACAAAATCAGGACGGGTGCAAATCAAAGTGATCAATCGAGAACTGAGAGATCCTGACACTTTAAGTCACCCGATGAGGTTGTCTAAACACGAGTTCGTTGAACAATACAATCGTCCATATTCAACAATCAAACAGCATTCCCGCTATTTTAGAGTCTTAGTCCACAAAGGCCAGCTAGTTTTACGAAAGAGTAACTCATGCGCAATGAAATGACCACCACAGTAGCCAAAAATTGGCTAATTTAATTCGATCAATACATGGTATAGGAAAGAGAAACTTACATCTCGGACGAAGCAAGTCGCACACTCCTTCTTCTTCCCTCCTGTAGGGCATTGCCGGACAGCAAGAACCACATGTTCGTCAGGTTCCGCCACTTCCACAGTCCGTGCAACCAAATCCATAACCTTAAGGACAGGCAACGAGGAAGCAGTGATAGTATCAGAGCCATCAGCTGCAGTAATTTCATTTTCAGGTGCAGCAGCAACTGACAACTCATTAATGGTGGCATGAATGCGCGCCACTTCAAACAAAAAGAGTGCGCAGAAGTAGAGGGTTAACGGGTAAGAGTTACCACTGCAGCGAGGAATTTTATGGGCTGGACATACAGCAAGAGAGGCAACGTCGTAAACCTTTATACTCCGTCTGCGTGGATGGTGAGTGCTATACAGGCGGAGGAGACCGAGCTGTCGAGGAGACCGCCAGCGATCTCCGGCTTCGTGGTCGCGATGATAGTGCTGCAGCACGAGGATGAAGATGGTTGAGGGATGTAGGTTCAGCAATTGGATGTTGATCACTGCCTTTGCCGTATCGCATTCCTTGTCTGTAGGAAAAGTAGGGTCATGGTGAAGTGGAAGCGAATGGCAAAAATACAACGAAAACACAAGGGAGAAGCGAAATGAATCATGATGCAAAAAAAGAATAAGTCACAGGGGCTTTAAAGAACAGAAAACACTACAATCCTACGTGTTGCATCGGCTCGCTTCCGTTTGGCTCAAGAAATACCCACCATCGAAAACGCGTCTGAAAAACGAAATATACAGCACACTACGGAAAAGAGATGACTAGCTCACGCAACAAGACTTCACCCACCATTATCACAACAGCTTTACCACAGCCCAGGTGCCTCATTATTCAATCGACATCAAAAAATTGCTCACAAAAAGATAAGTGCATTTCCTTACCAAAAATGATCCCACGCCTACCTTACTACCTTAAATTCAGCCAATTATTACAAACCGATAAGAAACTAACAGTACATAGTTGGCGTCGAGCCTATTTAAAAAAGTAAGGACACTAAATGTGTTGCGTTGGTGCGAGGGGAGGGAAGACAAACACTTACTGTAGATACTACAGGGTGACAGTGATCAAAGCATCAGCGGCACCCACGACTCAGCAAGGAGATGAGAAGGGGGTCGAGTAGTTGACATCCGTAGTTCCACCGAAAAAAACAGCCTTTTGATTGTTCGTCTCTACGCACGTACTCTCTGCCATGAGACTGAGGTTCGCTGCCCCATGCAAGGAGCGCCGAATGAAGTGCACGTTGTCAATATGGACGACAAAGGAGCGCAGACTCTTTCAACTCTCCAATGACTGCATCTTACAGAGTAGACGCCCTCATCAACCCCTGCAGCTGAGAAGCGGAGAGCGAAGGCCTTTCAAGAGGACGAAAAAAGTGTCCTCATGAAGATATCCTTCCAACTCTGTTTTAGCTTTGACCAACTGCACGAGATTTACCTACACCAAGATGAAATCCCTACAATAAAAAGCTCAAATCAGATAGCAGAGCGAAAATATAGCACAAGCTGACGCTTCGGCACTTTGATGACTAAATCATAATGCATCCTTTCTAATCCCAACAATATAATATTTTCATTAGTATTTGTTTTAGAGCCATCGGGAAAAAATAAATTTCTGGGTTTATTAACCAAAGCCATCACGTGAGTGCTTGCGCTTGCTTTTCATCAAAGTCAACAACAGTTATCTGCACTGAATCATAGGAAAAAAGGCATCACGAGCCATTTTCTTGTAAGCGAACCTTCACGTTTAACTGCTAGAATTACCAATCATTCACATTTTTGAATCCGCTGATGCAATAGAGGCCAAATCAAGACACAGGGAACTACATTCCACAATTGTTGCATCATTTATCAGTTCTTCCCAACAGATTAGCCCGTACTTAAAACCTTTAAAAAAAATCAAGTTTAGGATTTCCTCGTCTCAACTTTATGGCTTTCCAAAACATTTATTGTAGGACCTCAGACGCTACCTTAGAATCGTCTCAAATACTTCGACAAGTTACTTCATGCATACAAATGAGACGTGTAGCCGACAAGAAAATTCGAACCCTCAACCTTTGTCTTAATTTGAAAAAAACTTGCATCCACCAAAATAAGCAGTCCTAGCCATACTGCGACAAGTCACCTACGCCAAAAAGGATATTGACGATACTAGAATTTGATTAAGGTAGACAACAGAATTCGAGCATTCCACCACAGGCAATACAGAAACTATGAATACAGCAAGCCAAAAATCCCTAACCACACTTTCGCAACAATCCAAACTCCTGGACATATAAAAAGCAAACAATTAAAACACACTTTATGGTGGATACTCACGCATCTGCTCCCTTTAAAGCAAAGTGCAAGACGTGAACAACAACGACAATCCTAGCAAATCCCAAATTTTCATGTATACCGCCGGGCATATGCAAAGGCTATTCGCTATACAAAAAGCAAAATTTAGTGATAGGTATTGCTATCAACCTTAAGACTACAGCTAATCAAAATTTTGGATAGGATCGCATTGGCGTGGAAAAATTATTGGCTGAACTCAGGCATATCTCGGCACAAACCATTGTTAGCATTAATTGTATGCTTCTTCACCCCAGCCTTTTTAGCTGTTGATGCAGGCAAATTGTGTGTTACAACAGGGCTCAGAGGGCGAATGAAGAGAGTCAGTTAATTCATCTATTGATAGGGTTACAAAAATTATGCAGATTAACTGTGCTAGTGATTATACGATGGTGCGTCAAAGTGATATTGATGATTGCTCGAATGCAACAGTGATTTGTAATAAAGTATGCACGAGAGGGCTGTTATTTTTCGCGTAAATATGTCACTCGTGTTGGAATGCATTGCTAAGTTCGATGTTACCACGGCTCGGCGTACGAGTGTTTCGTGGTCAGTCTATGGCCCTTTGCAGGGGGTAATTTGTTATCCGTCTGATTTATCGCGTTAGGTTTGTCAGATACTTCGGAAACTGATATTACTATTTGCATTGAATGGTTTGTTATTTTTATGGCACCGACTTGATTTGTGGAAGAAGTTGAGAGTCCACCAAGTTGTTGAATTATTTTCAGCCGTTTTGGAAAGCGTTTATGCATGCACATACTCATTTGATTCTGCACGCACCTATACGCTAAGCTAATCGCGAAGGAAAAGATTGCGTCACTTTTGGATATTATGCGAAAATGGGCAATTTTTTATGCTGCGAAGTGGTTTAAGTGATTTATTTAGACTGTTGCGGTAGTTTTAAATGGTCTTTTTTTACTAACAGTAGATTTTGACAACTGTAGCACGATCTGCTGAATGCAGTTGGAGATGTACCTATTATTTGGCTTTTCTTCTTGTTAAGGACATCGGAGACACTGAATTTGATGGGAATTTGCTTCCCTCGGTGAAGCGTCTGTTATAAGTGTGGAGGCACTATCGGCTAACACTAAATATGAATCCCGCCTTTGCCATTACTTCTAACGTTGCTCAGGTGAGAATGAATCTCAACTTACGAATTGTCATCATCCCCTTTTATGTGTTAATGTTCTTAGTGTACGCGTTTTTGATAAGTATTTTCCTTTTGCCCTAGATCGCCAAATCTTTTCATAATTGGTGCATAGCAGAAGTTGGATTGTCCAAGTTATTACACTCATGTCGGTAGATTAGATTGCGCTTGTTGGACACTTCGCACTGGAATTATTAAGATCTACATCATTGGTTGGAACCTGAGTCCTTGGTTGTGTTGACCTTTCCTTAATGCAGCGCATGTGCAAGATATAAGTAGCCACTTGTCATGGGTTCGGCTTCGACATGACCGTCCGTTTCTGAGCCAGGCCCAAAGGACTGGGACTAGGAGAAATGAAATTGCTTCTCTGAAAGACTGTAGCGGACCTTCGTGCATTGGAATTGAGTAGCTTTAAATTCCTAGTCACATTTTCAGTTGGGTTATTTTTAACGGGGCGCTGACAGGGCGATTGGAAACGCGCTGTAGGTAATGCAGTTGTAAAACTGTAACTTACCTCATTGAATGTCAAACCATGCGCGATATGTTGGTAAACATGAAGTGATTGAACAGGTGTGTATGGCTGTGGTGCTTTCATTTTTTTATCGCAGATTGTTAGAGGCTGCAACGGGGATGGAGCAACTGCTGGTCCACTGTTTTTGGGTCCTACAAGTTTGGCGTAATTGGGGAGGTATTGACGAGGTGGGATGTGGTGGAGAAGCGAGGACATATGCTGTAGGAGGTGAGCAGACATGAGGAAGGGAACAGATTGAATATGTGACGCGAAGAAGAATGAAGAACCAGCTGGTGCGATGTTTATTTATCAGATAAAATATTGAATAGCCTAAGTAAAGCTTTCTCCTGCTTACTATATGCAGCTTATCCCATGTTTAGTTCCATATTGTTGGGATTGGGTTGTTTGGTTATTTGTTTGTTTATTTTGCACGGGTCTGTGAGGAGCATAGTGCCGAGGTGGGGCGTGGGTGCGGAAGTAGATTTTGGTGCCATCGGTTGACGTAGGTTACTGGTAGATTGCACCTTGCACGGTATCGAGCGGACCTGGGAAGCCTGTCATGACGAACGGTTGTTTATGTCTGTCTGTTTCAAAGGAAAATTGGATCGCCGCCTCCACTGCCCAGGTGTTTTGGTGGTTGCATGTGGATGGCATTGTGGTATGCAAGCCGTATGAGGAGGTGGAGGGGGGGATGAGGGGATGTGTTGGGTTTATCAGTTCGCACTGTGATGTGATTGCATGGAAGTGAAGTAGTGGGTGTTTGTTGTTTACCGTTTGGGAGTTGATGAAAGGAGTATATGGTGGGTGTGAGGCAGGACGTTAGGGTTGCCGCATGCATGAGATGCGGGCGGTGACTGGATGTGCCAGTGGATTCTTTACGAGTAGCGGTTTTTATAATGTTGACTGTCTGGTGGAGTGCGGGCTTGGGACTGTCCTGTAGCGGAAGTGTAAGTATTTTGCAGACAGTCAGCGTTGGAGTCGAAGTTGTCTAGGTTAGTGCGTGGCTGCTCTTGATGTGATTGCGTTTGTGATGCGATGAGTGATCGATGTGTGGGGTGGCGATTTGCACTGAAGTAAATTACAAGCGCATGTACTCCTGCCCACTGGCCATAGGGAGTCAGGCGAAGCCCGTCTGCGTTGACTACGCTGCTGGTGCTCATCCTCCTATGGCTCTCGAGTGCAGGTGCTCTACTACTGCGATGGAACGCGTAGCCGAGATGTCACTCAATAGCACATTGACATGTTTCGACAGTGTCGCTTGGTATAATATTCGACCTTCCATGTTTTGCAATGCCCTTTTTAGTTGGGCTACTGTTGGCTTTTTTGGTATGCTCATTGATTTGATGAGATTGTGGGGATGGCGGGTGATGAAGGGTCTATTTTTAACGACATCACAGACTCATTAGGCTGCCAACAACACTTATCTTCGGCGTCGGTGGCAATGGCAAGGAGGAAGATGGATGCCGTCGTCGACGGCTGTGGGGTCGCAGTTATTCGATCGATTAAAATTACCGAAAGTTACCTTCCCTAGTGTGGAGGAGGCCTCATGAACGATGAGTGTGGTCTGAGTAGCACGCGAGAGCGAAACAAGAGCGAACCTGTAATTTGGTAAGCATGTTAGATAAGTCGATCAGCTGTTATCATCTTCTTACAATGATTGGTTTTGCTCGTTTGTTTGGATGTTGTCGCCTTTGCCACTATGACATGAAGTGATGCCGATATGAAGTAGATGTGGAGCAATTGGGAGTGTAGTTATGATGCTTTGATATGTACGCATTATTATCTCTACAACCCATTGTCGTATTCGACACGAGTTGTCGACGCGTATCCAGGGTTTGTTTTTAATGACGCCCACATGTGGGCGTTGCAGTGAGTGGGACGACCACCCATTGCTCGAGTGTGATTAATGTATACGAAAAACGGAAATTGCCCAACGACTTCATGTGCCGCTTATTTTCGCAGATTTCACTCTCTGCAGCTTGTGTCACTCAAAATTGTGTGATTTTAGGATTCTTGTGTGTTCGTGTGGACGTTGTTTAACAGCGATCTGCCATTTGATGGTAGTGAGTGTCTTTTCGCTGTCTGAGACAAGTAGTTTTGCTTCCCTTTGCATGATTGCAATGTGGCAGTGGATTTTAGACTGATAGCCATATCAGAGCTTAGAAAGTGTCACTATAGTTGTTGTGATGCTGCTTTTAGGCCAATGTTTCCTCTAGTGGTGATGGGCACGCGTGATGGTTGGCAAATTTCCTCCCAATCCCATGCGGAATCATCTTGCGGCATGGGAGATGATGAGACTGACGACGCAGTAGCCCTACCGAGGAGATCACGGAGGACGGCGCTGGACAGGGCGAAATGGATTGTGTTATGCGTTAATTGTTCGTTGAACGACGGATTTTGGTGATGAAGTCACTTAACTGCGCCATCGTTGTACCTTTTCGGTGTGGCGTGTTGGATGCACACGTATTTATTCTGCCCGGGTATGATGCCTCGTTTTGTGTTCAGGGAGAGAAAAATCTGAGAAAACTGCAGTACGTATGTACGAATTGGTGGTAGAGGCGTTTTATTGTGGAGTGAAGGTTTGCTAGCCCTAGCTCATTTGTATGACTATGTGACGGGTGCGGCATATTTTGCTTCAGGAGGTGTATAACTGTTTTTACTTCGTTGGGTTGCAGTTACTTGTTGGCCGCACAGCTAGTGAGTACATTTGGAAGTGAATTGCCTACTGTTGGAGGTGTCATGAGTCTTTAAAATGAGTGGCATGCTGTCACTTAGCCTTGAGAATGGCTTTAGAAAGTACAGAATGCGTAACTAGTGGGTGATTGGGTCGGTGGGTGTGAAGCGGAAGGTAGATGTTTGTGGAAAAAAGGGGCAGGATGCCTCCAACCACTTAGTACGTGAGCATGTATGCCAAGTGGGTGGGAAGGGAGGGAAGGCTGCACACTGCTTGATTACTATCGTACCACCATCTCCTCTGCGGGGCAACTCCAAATGGTGTTGTGTTGTCATTCCAGCACGCGGTTCTCTTAAGCGGACGTGGTAGCTAGTGCCGCCACTGTGTAGAGTTAGATGATACGCTGATGGAACTAACCAGACAGGATGGAGTTCATTGTGGGAGATTGGTTTGTCGAACGCCTTTCAATAACATCTGTTGGTGTGTCTGCAGTCTGCCCTTGCCAAAAGTTGTGTTGGTCTGCTGGCGTTACGACTGCCTCGTTGGCATGGCATCCATACTTCTCTGCACTTGTCGACATTGGTCTTGAAACAGAATGGAGCTGATAATTGCACATTGTGATACAAGTATGCGATAGAAATATCAAATCAGAGATAACATGAAATGTTTTTATATCCGACTTGTCACGATGAAAATGGACTGAAGGTATTAGCTATGAGAGCATTGATTGTTATTCGGAGTCAAAAATTTGTTGTGGCAAGGCTGACGGACAGTTTTGCCTAAAAATTAGCTTCATTCTTGGTGTGTGGTTGAGTTTTGCGCAAATTGCTTCTGAAATAAATACGTGACGTTGCATCGTTGTATCATCTGGGGACACGCGACTGTGAGCTACGGAGATGAGAGAAGACCGACTCGTTCAAGCTATTCGAAAATGAGTTGATGCTTCTTCGTAGCGCTTCATAGTGGAGAAGGGCTGCCTTAAGACGAGGACAGCGACGACCTCCAGAACAGCATAATGCCACGCTAATGGGTCGCGATGGCAAAGGAAACGTAGTTGGTAAAAAGCAAATAAGTCTGGAGAATAGGGATGCTGAAGCACAGCAACAAATTCTTTGTTGTGGAACAAAACTGGAAAGCAGTTGAGCAATTTATTGTGTAGCAAATGTGGTGTAGCGTTCGAAGTATTAATTAGAACCAAAAGAAGGCATAATACTGGGGTAGAAAATATAAATATGTTCAACAAGCAAAGGTTAGGGACTGCTGACATGGCTCGAANAAGGCGATTGGAGACCATTCTTCACCACTGCAATACTTGCTCATGAGAAGGCGCATGCACGAGATTGTGGGGAGATTAGAGAAGACCGGCCTTACAATGTGTACTACCGAAGCAGGTGTCTTGTCTACCAGCGTCTACCAGCGACCAGCGTCTCGATGGCAAAGGAAAAGTAGTTGACAAAAGCAAATAGGTCTCAAGAATAGGGATGCTAAAACACAGCAATAAGTTGTTCTTTGTTGTGGAACACTAACTGGAAAGCGGTTGGGCAATTTCAATGTGTGCAACAAATGTGATGTAGCGTTGCAAGACTTCATTAAAAGCAAAAGAGGGCATAATACTAAAATAGAATGTGTGTATATATTCAGCAAGCAGAGTGTAGAGACCGGTGGCGTGGTCCAAAGGCCAGCTCGCCGGTTTGGAGCAACATGGTCACCCAAGTCACCGTAGCCGAAACCGGCAATCAAACAAACAATGCATTAACTTTGAGGTATTGCAGAGAAATCAGAATGTAGTAAATAAAAAGTGTAAAAATTAGAAATGCGGAAACAATAGAAGAAATTAGGCATGCGTATGCAAAGGGTGAAAATCCTCTTGTCATAAAATACTATACAAAAAGATTGGGTGGCTATCATCAGGTTAATAAGATGAATTGAAGATAAATGTGAATGACACATAACATTATAGGGAGAAGGGGAAACAATGAAGTATTTTTGTTTCGCTCGTGGGGGGTTTAATATGCTTGAATGGAGGGAGGAAAGAGGGAGAAGGAGTAAGGTGGGGAGGGAATTAAGCCATATAATTGTACATTGCTGCGACACCATCGTTTTTCCACTTTTCTGACTACACTGCAGTTGCTAACCTTGTTTGATGTTAAAATGCGCTAATTTCTGGAAGTCGCGAGGTTGCTACGAAACATTCAACATTGCTGTACCGCATGGAGATGGGATGGTGCAGACCAGTTCAGCTAATTTGAAACAAGTGGTCAATCATGAAAAAGAACAATTACTGGACAAGAACTCATTGAGTTGTTGCTAGAAGATGACGCGACTCAGGTGTAATAAAACACCCTCACTCACTCACTGCCATCGCTTGTTTTCGTACACTTCGCTCCCACCAACATGCCCGCAAAGGCCTGGCACGTCGGAGGCATTTGTCTTTAGCCTTGGCACAGCCGAGCCAATCGCCACAGCGATGACAGATATAAGATGGCAGATAAATGCGAAGAGAAAAAGCAGATGGGTTAGAGTCAGTCACGATCTCACGCCTTGCGAATACAGAGCTCATGCTGATCATGTAAGGAATGATTTGCGTATACCATGCAAGATCTTCCATAGGTGTCTCGATGGGCTTTTGCTATCGTCCAAACTTAATGCACACTTCCGAACGTGGTCGAGTAAATAGACGCAGTTAATTCTTCTACCGCTGAGCAAATCATGCAATTGAACTACAATGACTCTGCTTGTAAAAGCCATTGCTCAATTCATCCATTTAAAAAGACTTTAGTTCACTTATCGGGAGTATGTTACTCCCCACAGGGCGAATAATAATGTCTCTCATGAAGGGAACCACAGTGCTGACAATGAGGGGCC
This sequence comes from Taenia hydatigena, assembly GCA_036345935.2. NCBI lineage: Eukaryota > Metazoa > Platyhelminthes > Cestoda > Cyclophyllidea > Taeniidae > Taenia > Taenia hydatigena. The sequence goes on along the minus strand of JADWOT020000595.1, from coordinate 24,936 downwards.
TCACGTATTGGCACGATTGTGGCGACTGCGTGCAACACCTCATGGCAGATATGGAGGCTCATCGAAAGGACAGCTCTACCAATAAGGCAATGACTCAAAGTAGAAGCTACTCCTTCAAATGCACCATCCTAAGTTCAACGAGAACTATTTTCACCACTTTATCATTCTATCTTACGGCTACCAACCACCGTCTTGCATGTGTGACACATCTAACCACTTCTTCCTCCCTTCATTCTTCCCTTCTTTCCTTCCTACCTTCCTTTCTTCCGTCCCTCCTTTCTCTTTCCTTCTCTTCTTTGCAAAGCAAGCCTGCTGTCCCACCAGTGTAACATGTGTTGGTTCTTTCCTTACCACCACCATCGAAAATGCACATACTGGATGTGCTGCATAAATGCCTTCAACACTCACACCCGTCTTCCCGTCACACGCAGCAACGGAAACCCACTACTCAAGTCATTTGAGTAACACTTATTCCACTCGCATTTCTAGCTCACTGGCATTGTGAGGCGACAGTCCAGTCGCATCGTTGTGGGTGGTTGCTATCACTTCCACAAGCACATTCAACGCATCCCTCACCTACACCACAGAGCAGCACATCTTTCCAGTCGTGCCAGTAATAATTATCATCATTAGCTTCCACCATGCACCACAATCCAGCGTGAAGGCAGTGTAGTCACCAGACACAAAGCGCTGCTGACTTTCAAATAGTGAGGTTATCGATTGAATCCATTGATCGTGTCACACACTCAAACATACCGCCACGATAATGTCTACAAATCGGTTGTATGCAGAAATGCTCTTTATCTTGGTCTACATTTCGCTTTGGTTTTTCGGTCACTTTGGTTTTTTCCGTTTGCGCTTTTTCTTTCTCGCGTGGACCCTCGTGGACATGGCGCAAGCAGTGTCGACGAGAAGAGGTAGGTGCTCGCCTTTATACACACCTCTACTAACCTCATTGTCATGCAGGTTGCCAAAGACGCCAACAGGCTGTCTCTCACAAAGCACTTCAGACAGATGTTCATGTGGAAGAAGAGCGGGTGGAGCAAGTGGAGCAGGTGGAGCAGGTGGAGGAGATGGAGAACTCGACTGGCGCATCAGATGCGAAGCTGGTGAGGTTCCAACAGATACTGCAATTCTACGCCTCGCCTCCAAGTCATTCGATGCGGAGGCGGCAGCGACGGTCGGCAGAAACGGAAGGAGATACCGGCGCCGCAGACACGACCTACGGTGTTACCGACCTTCCGGATGAGTACGAATGGAGGGAAGAAGGAGGAGGAGGTGGTGGTGTGGATAGCGCAAAGGGCCTTTGCGCTGAAAGGAGGAGGAGGAGGATGAGAAGACGGATGGAGACAAAGGGCCGTTCGAGGAGGGACGAGGACGGGCAGCAGGAAGAGGAGGAGGAGGAGGAGGTGCGGTTGGAGCGGGAGGAGCGAGTGGAGCGTGAGCGGGAGCAGGCGCAGGTGCGGGATGGGCAGCGCGAGGAGAAGGAGGAGGACGGGAGAATGGAGAAGGAGGTGAAGAAGGGGAAGACGCACAATGTCATCATGGAGAGCGGTCACCACGTACACGGCAAAGCAAAGAAGACGCGCAGCGGCAGGTGGCGTCGGCTCTTCACCAACGCAATTGGTGGACTCGCGTGGCACCAACAACACAAGGGACCTCACCAACACCCACACCGACACCGACACCGACACCGGTTTACAGACTCCATCATGCATTGATGATGGAGCAAAGTGTGCTTCTTGTCTACCACCAATTCACACCAAGTCAAGTTGGTGAGAGCATTGTCCTTCCTGTTAATGCAGCAGCATCTGCACTATGAGCAACAGCAGCAGGAGAAGGGCGTTGTTGTTGTCGTTGTTGTGGTTGTTAGGGACACTGTAGTTGTCACAGTTGGCTCAGCAGCAGCAGCAGCAGCAGCAGCAGCAGCAGCAGCAGGAGGTAGATGACGATGATGACTTCCACCCATGCCAAGAGCGAAGGACTTCCGTTCGTCCGTCCGTCTCTCTTACCTTCCTATTTTTTTCCTCTCCTTTTTCATTTAGTGTTCGGTTGAGATGTCCCGGTGCCAACAATGTCTCGCACATGTCCACCATCAGAGTCGACAACTGTGCCCCTGCTGCCATCGCCGATGCCGTTGTTCACCGCCATGCGTGATGTCTCCTCGTTCTTCACTTCTTTCTCCGTTCCGATGCCTCCTCTCTCTCTCTCTCTCTCTCTCTCTCTCTCTCCCTCCCTCCCTGCCCCCCTTCCCTCTCCCTGTTCCCCTCCCTCCCCGCCTTCCTTCCTCTACTCCTTCCTTCCTTTCTCCCTTCCTCTTCTTCCTCGAGTAGCTGCTTGTCTTCCACCGTCTCCCCTCCTTCTTTCGTATTCACATCTCACCCCTCCGCTTCCTCTCATTCGCATTCATCCGGACCTTCGGTCGTGCCGTGGACGTCTGCTGCTGATGCGTCGGCTCCTTCCATTTCGCCACCGTCAGCCACGACTTGCAGTATCCGTTGCAATCCACCAAACTTCACATCAGATGCGACTGCTTGCGAGTTCTCCCTCCGCCCCCACTGCCCACCCTGCCCATTTGTCCCACTTTCTCTGCTTCCACATGAACATTCGTTGTCTGAGGTGCTTTGTGTCAGACAGCTTCTTGGCTTCTTTGGCAACCCACATACCACCTTTCTTATTTTTGTTCTTCTTCTTCTTTTTTGTTCAAATACATCTCTTTTGTTCATTAGACGAAGGCCTTATCTCACTGATCACTTAGTAGGCGGCAGAATGGCTGTGATGCCACAGAATCCACCTTACTCTCGGTTTGGGCTCCTCACTCTCCAACGCCCACTTCGAAGCATTCAATACCACATCCCGACTCTGTCCTATGGTCGTTGAGTTGTGTGACTCCATCTCCTTCACATTATAACAAGACATTCACTTCATCAGTTGTGTATTTATGATAGAAGAGACCAAAGATTTTGATCCACTTGCTCTTTGATTTGGCACGGGAACACACACACCGAGAGTGTGTCAATTCATGCACAATGACGCCTGGGTGGTGGGAGGAAGAGGAGTGGGAATAATAGAAGAGGCAGGCCACGTGAATTCAGAAGTGAACGCAAAGCATCAAAATGCAACCGAACAGTTGCTCAAGTAATAAATAAGTACCTCATTATTTGATTGAACTAACCATAGCTGGGTTGCTCAAATGCTACGATGACGACGACGGCGTCGACGGTGTGGCAACCAGGCAGAACGTAGGCACCCAGTGCAGTTGCAAAGTGACAATCGCATTTTGCACCCAATGCTACTAATATGTGCGTCAGCAAATGACAAGTGTCGCCTCCCTCCTTACCGCCTCACTAACAATGTGGGCTATGTACCACCACAACCACCATCACCACCACCTCCTCCTTATGTGGCTGCCACCGCTGCAGCCGCCGCCACTAGAACGCAAGCCAGACCCTGGCTTTGCTACCACTACTGCTACTACTACTCAGCGGAGAGAAATTGTGGGCCGTCGAGTTGGTAAAGCTCCACGTACCGAGCGCCGTTTCAGTAGTATTGACATCCTACCTCAAGATTCAAACGTCGAAATTGGCAGGATGACGCGTGGAATGATGCGCTTTTCACTGTATGTGCCCTCCTCCACCTCCCATCCTCTTCTCCTGCTCCTTCCTCCCCTTCACAGACAGCCGAACACTCTACACAAGGCAGAGCTGAATTCAACACTTCCCCTCTCAATCAACTTCTACACCATTTGTTTGCGCATACCCCACAATTTACCCATAGTCATGAGGCCACGCCACAAAGTAATCCAGCAAGCTCCACTCCAGTCGCTGTGAACCCTGCTGCCAGAGGTAAGACCTACGCAAAACACGCTTCACCTGCTAAGCAGCAATCCTCATCACCACACCCAACAGTAGTGCCTGTTTCGCCTAAACAATGACGCTAACTGCATTCACTTCTTCTAATCAACCGATCCCTCCTCCTCCTCCTCCTCCTCCTCCTCCTCCTCCTCCTTCCTCCTCCTCCTCCTCCTCCTCCTCCTCCTCCTGCCTCCTCCTCCTCCTCCTCCTCCTCCTCCTCCTCTCTCCTCCTCCTCCTCCCTCCTCCTCTCCTCCTCCTCCTCTCCTCCTCCTCCTCCTCCTCCTCCTCCTCCTCCTCCTCCTCCTCCTCCTTTTCAAATACCACACAACACAACTGTCCCTCACCACATTTATTGCTTTAAATACATCGGATATTCTGGATAGCCATGACTTGGTGATATTAAACACATGCCACGCCTGTATGTGCAACGTAACAAGAAGAGTGGTCACGCTGCAACGCGTTACGAACGCATCTTCAGCAGGTCCAATCAACTTGTGAAACTGCAAACGCATTGGTTAACACCATATTCCTCGAGGAGGACAAATCAATTAACCCATCCTGTGCATGCAAGCACCGCAATAAAATCATGGATAGACACACAAAATAACCAGCATCTATGCTCCTACCTTACCTTTTACTTTGGGAGCGCTTCCGCTTCTACTGCAATGACGCCAAATCGGTAATCCTTCTCAACCATTCATCCATACTTCCATTCATCCACTGTGAACATGCCACAAACTGACGTACTCCACTCTTAACACTGCCCTGAGTCGCGAATGGCAAGGCATCCATTCCCCAGCAATCGTTGGCCCATAATCATTGGTAAAACGACCCATTTGAGTGGGAAGAGAAGCAAAACAACACAACACTCAGCCGAATGCACAAGCCAGTCATTCATTTACGAACTGTAAAAAGTCATTAGAAACCATCAAATTCGCCACAAAGTCAGCTAAGTTATTCGAAAAAGCTTTTTGATACACCTTGAAACGTCATAAATGTTAAAAAATGCATATCTAGAGGCAATTGAAATTTTCCATAAAGGCGACACATTAAAATTTAAATGCTGTTATGTGGACCACATTTGCTTTGCGCTGTTACACCTCTTGATTGGCATCTATGCTTTGATCGACCGTTAAGATTCAGTGCCATATCTCTCACTCGTGCGCAATTCGTAAACTCTTTCATTTGTGTATTTCTACTTTGAATTTTGTGTTTGTTACAAAACTGCTCTAGTTTGTGTTAGTTGTTGCATCATATAAAACACATATATATTAAAAGTTTGATTGTTTTACCGAACGAACTTTGACCTGATTGGTCATGTTTGTACGTGGCTCGCGTAAGAGCTGCCTGTTTCGGCGACCGTTGTTTCGGATTAGTGAGCCTTTATTTAGCGTCAGAAGTTGGAAATCTTGTAAACATTTGGTGCATTTTGGTTAGTTTTGGTGGTTTTGTTGTTAGTAGGCATTTTAAATGTCGACTTTCTTCTTCTACACACGTACTTGTTGGAGTAAACGCAAAGGCCTCTTAATGTGACTGTTGAGACGTTTACTAAGGTGCAATTTTGCTACATGACACTATGAGTGATAAATTATGACCGTTTTGGCAGTGTGTGAGGTTGTGTTTTTTGTATCAATGACGTTTGAGTTTGATTAGTGGGGCGCAATTTGGTTGAGAGGAGTTATAATCTTACCGAGTGCTTGGCAATTACTTGCTTGGTGCTTTTGTGCGATCAAGCACCCATTACATGCATACGTTTGTACTTATATTTGTTTTCTTTATCACTCTGTATGTTAGGCTGATCGTTCCAAAAATAGCTGCAGTCACTGTCAAGACTTTTTGTTTTCCATTTGCATTGCCTAATCACGTTGATGTTTTCACTACACAATCCTTATTGCGAATAAGTAGGATCGTTTTGGCTGTTTCCAAGTGGTTAGTTATTTAATCAAGAATGAGTTGTGATTAATGCGGTGGAATTTGATGAAGAGACTTGTGAGGAGTTTTAACGTTGTTCATTATTTCCTTGCTATTATTCATCTTGTTCATAAATCTTATCCTCCACTTTCCTTTTCCGCTTTCATGCTAGAATAGACGTTGAAGAAGAGGAAGAGGAAGAAGGAGAAGAAGAAGGAGATAGAGATGAAGCTGTAGCGATGAGCGTGAATCTCGCCTTCGCTATGACTTCGCGCATTCCTAGGTAAGATTGGATTGAGTTGTTGGTGCCTTTTGTGAGTTGTTGGGTGGAAAGGTGCTTTTCCCGTTGACCTGTGTGGTGAAGGGTGCGCTATTGTGATCACTGTGATATGCGTGGTATTGGAGCAGCAGCGCATAGAGATGGCGGAGGACTGGGGGCGTGACGAGGGTAATTAGTTGTGTTGATGTGATCCTTGCTGCGAAAGGTGTTGTGTAGAGGGCCTCGGTGATGGTTTGATCGTAGGTATTTTCAGCTTTGATGGAACGAGTTGGTGTCTGAGTGAGTGAGTGAGTGGAGTGGAGTGGAGTGAGTGAGTGGGTGAGTGAGTGAGTGAGTGAGTGAGCAGCAGCAGGAGTGGGGCTAGTGGGAAGCTTTGGCATCACCACGCAGACTGTACTTTGTAGCAGTCGTAAGTATTTGCTTGCGGCTGTGGTGCACTGCTTGGATGGATTGGCGGTGGTCGCTTGTGTTGGCATGTGGGTAGGTTGTGACTCTGCTGGTCTGTGCTTTGTGCTAGGAGAGGGGTGGGATGGGAAGCATCTCCGTCTTACAACTCTCTTTCAATATTGCAGGTGCAACGGTTCGGAATGCTTAGAAGGCGAAGGATTGTGATGCTGCACGGCACAGGCGGTTGGTGGACGCAGCTACATCGATTGAAGCGGCGACTCAATCGTTATATTCTCTGCCTCCTCCACAGAGCTTTGCTTCTGCCTGTGTTGGTGCGTATGCCTGGACATCACTGACGGGGACATTCATTCATTCGTTCATCCAACGATGGCTATCGCAAAAACAGCAGTTTCATCAGTCCTTTTGGGCTGCCCAACCGGGTAAGTGGTTAATGTTGAATTTTTGCATTAGAAACGACTTGGATTTGCGGTTGAACTAGCCAGTAAGAAGGTTTGGACGCATTGAAAGGTGTGGATTTTATTCTTGCCAGCTGTAATCACGGAGAGAAGGATTCTGGTTCCTCGCAAATGCGAAAGCCTACCTTGGCGTTAGGAAAAGGCGGATGGATGAGCACTTTTGGTAGACTGTGGCCTTCACTTCAAAAAGTCGTTGGATGAGGAAGTGTGGCGATTAGGTGTTGTTCGGAGCGATGGAATCAGTCCTTCTACTCACGTGGTGCATTTTTTTGTCACTGTATAGCATGATAGGCGGTAAATGGTGACTGTTTTGTTAGTTTGTGGGGTTGTTTGTGCCTTGAACGACGTTGGGAGTGTGCTTAATGGGGGGGGCAGTGGGGTTGCGGTATACTGCTTGGGTAAACTGGCGGTGGTCCCTCGTGTTAGTGTTGGTTTGTGCTTTGCTGTTAGGAGGAGGAGGAGGAGAAAGAGGAGGCATTTCCATCTGACAACTCGTTGTCAATATTCTAGGTCCCTGAAGGACGGGGATTTGGAGAGTTGTCGACGGCGCTAGTTCAACCTTTCTATGCTTCGCCTCCTCCACAGAGCCCCGCTTCTGCGACTGCAGCTGCCGCCACTGCCACGTATGCGTGGACATCACCGACCGACGATGCGATGGGATGTGGGTGGCTTAACAGCAAGTGCTATGCGCAGTAACATCGGCCTGAGTGGTGAACTTGCTCTAAAATAACAATCTCCCTTTTGAGTCCTTTGCTGAATTTCAGTTAAAGATTGTTGGGACTTCTCTGAGCGGTTTTGGAAGGTTGTGGTAGACTATTATTTTGTAGTTGCACAGTCAGCGGCGTGGGACTAAAGCTTGACGAGAGGACGACGCGAACGCCGATAGATTGGCAACCACTAGGGCAGCAAACCCTCACTGAGTGAGGTGACGGAGAATGAGGCAGTTGTTGCAGAAGAGTTCGGTCACTTGATTAATTTGAAGGGATCATGTCAGTTGAAATTTCCATCGAAAGTGATATTGGTTGGTAAGTTGTTAAGAAGTAGTCAGTGAATTAGTTGGGGATGCAAGGAGTTGCGCCACTTGCGACCCTGTTAAGAGAAGTCAGTTGCTGTGCCATCACCTAATTGCTCGTCCTCCATCATTTGCTTGGATGGATGGAAGTCAAGTGGGCATAAACAGACTACAGTGAGCTTCTTTTCATCCCATCAACCATCGCTCCTTCCTCGTCATTCATCAAGAATGACTTAAAAGATGAGCACTTGATGTGGAGGGAGAGAGTTGCCCGGAAACGAAATGTAAGGTGGATTCTGTGGCATCACAGCCATTCTGCCGCCTACTAAGTGATCAGTGAGATAAGGCCTTCGTCTAATGAACAAAAGAGATGTATTTGAACAAACAAAGAAGAAGAAGAACAAGAATAAGAAAGGTGGTATGTGGGTTGCCAAAGAAGCCAAGAAGCTGTCTGACACAAAGCACCTCAGACAACGAATGTTCATGTGGAAGCAGAGAAAGTGGGACAAATGGGCAGGGTGGGCAGTGGGGGCGGAGGGAGAACTCGCAAGCAGTCGCATCTGATGTGAAGTTTGGTGGATTGCAACGGATACTGCAAGTCGTGGCTGACGGTGGCGAAATGGAAGGAGCCGACGCATCAGCAGCAGACGTCCACGGCACGACCGAAGGTCCGGATGAATGCGAATGAGAGGAAGCGGAGGGGTGAGATGTGAATACGAAAGAAGGAAGGGCGACGGTGGAAGACAAGCAGCTACTCGAGGAAGAAGAGGAAGGGAGGAAGGAAGGAAGGAGTGAAGGAAGGAAGGCGGGGAGGGAGGGAGGGCAACAGGGAGAGGGAAGGGAGGCAGGGAGGGAGGGAGAGAGAGAGGAGGCATCGGAACGGAGAAAGAAGTGAAGAACGAGGAGACATCACGCATGGCGGTGAACAACGGCATCGGCGATGGCAGCAGGGGCACAGTTGTCGACTCTGATGGTGGACATGTGCGAGACATTGTTGGCACCGGGACATCTCAACCGAACACTAAATGAAAAAGGAGAGGAAAAAAATAGGAAGGTAAGAGAGACGGACGGACGAACGGAAGTCCTTCGCTCTTGGCATGGGTGGAAGTCATCATCGTCATCTACCTCCTGCTGCTGCTGCTGCTGCTGCTGCTGCTGCTGCTGCTGCTGCTGCTGCTGCTGCTGCTGCTGCTGCTGCTGCTGCTGAGCCAACTGTGACAACTACAGTGTCCCTAACAACCACAACAACGACAACAACAACGCCCTTCTCCTGCTGCTGTTGCTCATAGTGCAGATGCTGCTGCATTAACAGGAAGGACAATGCTCTCACCAACTTGACTTGGTGTGAATTGGTGGTAGACAAGAAGCACACTTTGCTCCATCATCAATGCATGATGGAGTCTGTAAACCGGTGTCGGTGTCGGTGTCGGTGTGGGTGTTGGTGAGGTCCCTTGTGTTGTTGGTGCCACGCGAGTCCACCAATTGCGTTGGTGAAGAGCCGACGCCACCTGCCGCTGCGCGTCTTCTTTGCTTTGCCGTGTACGTGGTGACCGCTCTCCATGATGACATTGTGCGTCTTCCCCTTCTTCACCTCCTTCTCCATTCTCCCGTCCTCCTCCTTCTCCTCGCGCTGCCCATCCCGCACCTGCGCCTGCTCCCGCTCACGCTCCACTCGCTCCTCCCGCTCCAACCGCACCTCCTCCTCCTCCTCCTCTTCCTGCTGCCCGTCCTCGTCCCTCCTCGAACGGCCCTTTGTCTCCATCCGTCTTCTCATCCTCCTCCTCCTCCTTTCAGCGCAAAGGCCCTTTGCGCTATCCACACCACCACCTCCTCCTCCTTCTTCCCTCCATTCGTACTCATCCGGAAGGTCGGTAACACCGTAGGTCGTGTCTGCGGCGCCGGTATCTCCTTCCGTTTCTGCCGACCGTCGCTGCCGCCTCCGCATCGAATGACTTGGAGGCGAGGCGTAGAATTGCAGTATCTGTTGGAACCTCACCAGCTTCGCATCTGATGCGCCAGTCGAGTTCTCCATCTCCTCCACCTGCTCCACCTGCTCCACTTGCTCCACCCGCTCTTCTTCCACATGAACATCTGTCTGAAGTGCTTTGTGAGAGACAGCCTGTTGGCGTCTTTGGCAACCTGCATGACAATGAGGTTAGTAGAGGTGTGTATAAAGGCGAGCACCTACCTCTTCTCGTCGACACTGCTTGCGCCATGTCCACGAGGGTCCACGCGAGAAAGAAAAAGCGCAAACGGAAAAAACCAAAGTGACCGAAAAACCAAAGCGAAATGTAGACCAAGATAAAGAGCGTTTCTGCATACAACCGATTTGTAGACATTATCGTGGCGGTATGTTTGAGTGTGTGACACGATCAATGGATTCAATCGATAACCTCACTATTTGAAAGTCAGCAGCGCTTTGTGTCTGGTGACTACACTGCCTTCACGCTGGATTGTGGTGCATGGTGGAAGCTAATGATGATAATTATTACTGGCACGACTGGAAAGATGTGCTGCTTTGTGGTGTAGGTGAGGGATGCGTTGAATGTGCTTGTGGAAGTGATAGCAATCACCCACAACGATGCGACTGGACTGTCGCCTCACAATGCCAGTGAGCTAGAAATGCGAGTGGAACAAGTGTTACTCAAATGACTTGAGTAGTGGGTTTCCGTTGCTGCGTGTGACGGGAAGACGGGTGTGAGTGTTGAAGGCATTTATGCAGCACATCCAGTATGTGCATTTTCGATGGTGGTGGTAAGGAAAGAACCAACACATGTTACACTGGTGGGACAGCAGGCTTGCTTTGCAAAGAAGAGAAGGAAAGAGAAAGGAGGGACGGAAGAAAGGAAGGTAGGAAGGAAAGAAGGGAAGAATGAAGGGAGGAAGAAGTGGTTAGATGTGTCACACATGCAAGACGGTGGTTGGTAGCCGTAAGATAGAATGATAAAGTGGTGAAAATAGTTCTCGTTGAACTTAGGATGGTGCATTTGAAGGAGTAGCTTCTACTTTGAGTTATTGCCTTATTGGTAGAGCTGTCCTTTCGATGAACCTCCATATCTGCCATGAGGTGTTGCACGCAGTCGCCACAATCGTGCCAATACGTGAGGCCCCTCATTGTCAGCACTGTGGTTCCCTTCATGAGAGACATTATTATTCGCCCTGTGGGGAGTAACATACTCCCGATAAGTGAACTAAAGTCTTTTCAAATTGATGAATTGAGCAATGGCTTTTTCAAGCCGAGTCATTGTAGTTCAATTGCATGATTTGCTCAGCGGTAGAAGAATTAACTGCGTCTATTTACTCGACCACGTTCGGAAGTGTGCATTAAGTTTGGACGATAGCAAAAGCCCATCGAGACACCTATGGAAGATCTTGCATGGTATACGCAAATCATTCCTTACATGATCAGCATGAGCTCTGTATTCGCAAGGCGTGAGATCGTGACTGACTCTAACCCATCTTTCATCGCGCCATTCTGCATCCATGGTATTGGCTTCGCATATTTCGCTTTTGGGTCCTTCTGATAAGAAAATCCTTCCCGCCTCATTGCCTTGTTTGGAGGCATAAGAGAAGGAGAGAATGGCGATCAATGGAAAGGAGGGGAAAACGAGGTGCCTGTGTAGTAGTTTGAAGGCAATTGAATTCAGAATTAATTGAACGCCTCTGGCCAGGAAGGAAGCTGATACCGTTAGTTATAAATCATCTGCCTACGCCCACTTCATACTGTCTCATAGAGCAGGTGGCTAGTGCAACCGTTGAGGCATGGGAAATGTAAGTACTGATGGGTGGCCATGCTAGTACATCTAATTGCTAAGGATTAATGTGGGTTACAGCACCCCACTCGGATTCACTCTTTATCATATTTTGCCTGCCTTTCCAATGTGCTTACAGGGTGACCTGTTAATGTGCCAAGAATTTGGCTGCGTGGCGAAATGAGTGGTGTGTCCTGATCGACCCTGTATCCGCATAAAGGTTTGAAGACGTGTCCCGATTGAGGTTTTATGAAACTACTACACGGTCACCCAGCCCTTTATTTTTCTCACAAGTTCTTGCAGTAAATTGGTGTTTATCATTTTGATTGCCCCTGAACTTCCACTGATGAAAACTTACAGCGTAGTACGATCGTTGATGGTGGTAGTCGCAGTAATGCTTGCAAGATTTCTGCTTCAACCAAACAAACGCCAATGAGGGCAGTAAGCTTCTGTGTCGGCTTCATACCGCCTAATGCAAATGGATGTCCCACCTGAAATTCTGTAGCAAAACAATTGCGCATCAGTGTATTACCGGTGTATCCTGGTTTGTTCCCAAGCACGGTAAACACGTAATGCCATAAAATGATGATAAAGAGCGTAAGGCAGTTCTGTGCCTGTCTGAGCATGTGCGACTCGGATAGTACAACTTGCCAAATAGAGTTTTGAAGGCTTTGCAGGCATTTCGCGTCAAGTTTGGGGATCCGCATGGAACCACAGTTGCATTCAGGCAACACAGAGATCCACATGATGCCTGTATCAACGGTAGCAGCGGCAATGTGCTTAAAGCGAAGGTAACGTGGAGACCAGTGGTTTAGTTGGAAAAGCAATTGCCTCAAATCACAAGAGCATGAATTTCTGCAATCGAATCCACAGTTGCTACTTCTGCACAAGCGGCCAATGAGAAAGTATCTGGATCGGTTGAATTGAACAAATCAATGTTAAAAAGCATCATAATTGTTGAGACGTTTATCTTTATTGCAAACCAGGCGCACTGGTGCTTTGCATCTAAACTTGCTATCGCATGGAACAACGCCAACACATTGTCTGCCATAGACACTGCTTGTTTAAGCTTATTATCTTGTTGTTCAGCAGATTCAACATGATTTAATATGACTCAACGTGTGCTGCACATGCACCTTATCTAACGACGCCTTTTTCTTTACAAGGACTCTTTTGAAATAAGGCCGTCTTTTTCCTTAAGAAAGCGCTGTTGGGACCTAATGTTAACTTCAGCAGGCAGAATTGGCATGGGCAGACGTGTCTATGAAACTTACTCGAAACGAGTAAGGATAATATGCACGGGGCGCAGCACCAACATCACAAGTGAAATTGCGCCTAGGCTTGCACTCATGCGATTCGGAGAAAAGTGAGTGATGGCATCCTGACTGTGAATCGTACACGATTTGTAAGTTTACTTCACACCAGTGGCAAAAGCTGTTACATTCACAACAATAGATCCATCTTTTTGCGAGATGCACTATGGGTTCAGATGTTCTGTGAGTATTCAGCGAAGGCGCCATGTAGGATGTTTAGCCTAAATGCTGTGTTCACTGGATGTGTGGCTTGAAAATTAACCCAGGCATTTTGGGATACTCGTTCACAGACTGATGTGGGCATGGAGTGTGCAATGCCATCAAGTCCTGTAGAAATCAGTCTAAAATGGTAAAAATCGCCTTTTAGTGTGGAATGAGTTAAGTCTAACTTCGATGCATAGAGTCGCACAACACGTGCACAAAGAAAATCCAACTTATGGAGGTCGTTTGCAATTGCCAGGACCAACCAGACAAAAGGCAACTTGAGGTATTTAGTGATGTTTCGATAAAGAATTCTAATGCGGTTATAGAAACTAAAGTCTTCAGGATGGCTTAGCACTATGCACGTGAGGTGGAGCTTAGTTACGAATCGTCGGGTCGGATTTAAATAATCGAGGTCATCCGTGTTGTACTTTGCGAAAGGATTAATAGTGTTATGTAGAAAGATCGCAGTTGGTTGATTTGGGCAAACATAACACATAACACATCGGAAGACGTTAATGTTTCAGCAAACTTGATGTTGGTATCAGCCCACGCTTTTGCTTATCCTCCTTGGCCTCCATTTATCGCTCGCCTCTTCTTCACCTCATTCCACCCATTCGACGCACTATCACGTATGCCTCCATGCAGTCAATCTTCGTACAACTCACGCATCGCTCACGCTCAACGAGGTCAAATTACACACACACACACACACACACACACACACACACACACACACACACACACACACACACACACACACACACACACACACACACACACACACACACACACACACACGTGAGGTGTGGCCGCGCCGTCCTCCTCCCCACCCACTCACCCACCCACTCACCCACTTCCACAGGGATGATCTCGCAGGCCAGCCCACGCTCACGTCTCATGATTTAAGGCCAACAACACCAGCATTACTAAACTCGTATAAATCTACACGTTGTGATTTTGTGTACATGGACTGCGTCTCCCTCCCAACATCTGCGTTTGCCTCAGTGAATTCAGCTACTTTTCTGCATTCTCTAATACAGTCATTCATTCATCCATCCACCCACCCACACGTACCAGTCACTTCGTCCCGTCACAGGGCCACCATCACTGTCTTTTCACATCGCCTTTCTTCTCCGCATTCCATCACCCATAACCACGTCAGCCACTGAGACTACAGTCCCTGCTCAATCACACGCCGCCCTCTTCCACTCCCAACACTTCACCCTCCTGCTCTCCCATACATTCTGCATCGCAAACCAACCTGCACTGCCACACTCTGCCATGCAGTAGGAAAGTACACTCCATCATTACATCCTCTCTCCACTCGTCTCACAAGACTCCTTCTTTATTCCTCCATTCAACCATCCGAATTAGCTTATTCGATGTGTGGAGGTGGCGGTGGTAGTGGTGTTTCACGATGCACGAGCAACTCACGTCCTTCGTCTGGTGGCTTCCACGCAGATGACGACGTGGTGCTGTCAGCACTCCTCCTCAAACTCCAATCGTAGCACGCAAACTCCAACAACTCCATTGTGTTGCAGTAGTCGGGTTCGAAGCACTTGCAGCAACGAAGGCACAAGTTTACACTCGTGGTGGCCAGCGGACTATTCTCAATGTCCTCCATACTGCCCACGAAAGCGGAGAGCACCTGCATGTCTTCTTTCGCATCACGCACGTCGTCTGTAAAAACTGCAATGACTAGTACTTGATGCGGTTTTATAATGTCAAGAAAGCTAATGAGGTTGTCTATCAAGTCAAAATCCCTTCCCAGTATGTAGATAAAACAATCATGGTGGCGGAGGTAATCATTAAAGTCCTCTTTTAAAATGCGCACTTTAGGCATAAATTTGCCTCTTGTCGGGTAATATTCAACCCAGGTACCATTTAGTGTAAAGTTGTGGGCCATAACGAAGGGGCTTCCTTCCAATAAACTGCCAGTGGCGAGAGTGAAGTTGAATCCAAACATGCGAGGATAATCCCAAAATCCTCCCTTATCTGTGTCGAGGGCTGTGTACACATTGTCCGCAATAGGCAGCAGACAGCAATGTACTGTCGGCTTGATAAGGTAGCAACCACGTTAAGTAAGGATTGGTTGGAGTGAATCCACCTCCTCCGTGTGTTACTGCACTGCCGCAACTGCGTCTCGATACGTGTCTGACGAGCGTCGTGGAAAGAGCATTTTGCACAGATTCTTGTCGAGCCACTTCCACCCACTGATGTAGCGATTGAGTGCCTCACGCTAACGACGACTTCGCAGTATCCACCTCCAATGCGGCACTGCCTTGCACACGTTCATGAAGTTGGGAACATTCAGGAAGTTGCATATTTGCGGTGCCAATTCGGGTGGCAGTTGGGTGATTTTGCGATATGGAGCATCATCCTGGGTCGAAATGTCAACGAAAGTGCATCTTGATTAGTGGCATGAGAAAAGTATAGGTGAGGGGTATTGAAGTGAAGTGAGGATACGTGAAGATGGTGCGGAAGAAATGTCGGTAAGTGGCGGAGTAGAGATAACCGAAACGCAGCATTGTCGGGAAGGTGGGAAGCGTGGAATGACTGCGTGACGCAGACGTCGAGGTTGATATAGCCGCAGTTAGAGGGAGGGAGGGAGGGAGGGAGGGAGGGAGGGAGGTAGGGAGGGAGGGGGAGAACGAGGGCGAGGTCAGTCATTTGGCTGACCTCATTGACGTGCTGGCGCATTGGTTGTCACGTCGTCGTGGTCGTGGTCGTCTACCCCTTCGGCAGTCACGCCATCAACACGTCTGTCACATAATGCCTTGTCCACCGATAAATAATGCGAAGGTGGGAGGTGGTGAGACACCACACAGTTCTCGCGTCACAGAGATTGCTTGCAACGACGATGGCATCATCCACACCGTTGTCCACTTGGTACTTCGCGGTAGTCGTAGTAGTAGTAGTAGTAGACACCCACCTCATCTAATGGCAAAGCACTTCTGCCTTTCTCAAGCCAAAGTCACGATGCGAGTAACCATGGCACTAGTGCGGTCTACCCATGCTTCACTCACTCACTCAATCAATCTCTCATTCGCTCATGCTCTAAATCCACGAGTCCTTCTCTGCGTTTGTTGCAGAATGTTGGCCATATTATCCCAGTGATTAGCCCTGCTACTCGTGGAATTGTAAAGGACAAGTAACTCAGTGTCGATTTGTGTCTTCTTGTTTTTTACTTCATCTCATTATGCCAATGTCTTGCTAAAAGGCGGACAGGGCGGACCACATTGCGTGGACAGGGCAGTGCGCGTTGATGTGACAGTGAGGTGGTGCCTCGAGAAGCCGCACGCCTCAATGGCACGGCACCAATACTAGCAACTCTTCGTGTGGACGAGGTGAGTGGCCTTGAGGACAGGAGAAGAAGGAGAAGTAGGAGAAGAAGAAGAATAAAGAAGAAGAAGAAGGCGCTGTGTTACCGACCTACACAGTGCCTAACACACACCCACTCCTCACACCATCCACGAAGTAGGCGGACATTGTGCTCTTCCCCCAGTTGTGTGACAACGTGGTGCCACTGCATGGAGGACGATGTCGTAGACCTCATCTCAACTGCCCCTCCACGTGGCATTGTGGACGCCAATTTTCTGCCCATAGATCAGTTAAGCACAAGAGTATTCTAGCCTGTGTGCGTGTGTGCATGTATGGTTGTTTTAAGGCGATGGAAAGGATGCCTCAATCTCCAACCCACATGTAGCGATGAGAATGTGAAATGCCAACATTGGGCATTATTATGATTGAGGAGTGTAGCCACATTTGCAGCAGCCTGCCGAGCCGCCAATGCAGTGAGGAGCATTGCTGATTTGTGAAAGGGAAGCTAATCGGAGCACATCCCACGCCACATCACACAGGCTTGCATGCATTGCATTGCATTGCCACCACCACGTGTTCCAACGTGTTGTGGGGCAATAAATTTGCTTCCGCTGTCCTCCTCCTCTTCCACCTCATGACTTGGTTAATGCCAGTTGACGCAGTGCAATTGCATCAATTGAGGCCGCTAACCAACAGTGACGGAAGCGCTCGCAGCCCCTGCACGCATTGTTAGTAGCGCAAACATGAGACTTCGCAACCAACCTAGATCACCCAAATAATGCAAAACCTGACCAAGAATACCAACGCTTCATCCTTATTAAACATTCTACACCACCACCACCCCACCACCTACACTCGCACATCAGCAAGAAACCCGTGTCCCCTTCCGAAACGGGGACCGCTTTCATTGCTGACATGTGCGCAGCATTAACACTGGAAGGAGGAGGAATCGAAGGAGGAGGAGGAGTGGAGGAGTGAAGAAGGGGCGGGAGAGGGAGGAGATGGAGGAGGGCTAGAGGCGATATGGTGTCGATGGATGAGTAGGAGTGGGGATGAATCCAACTAGCACATGCACATGAAACGCAATGGGGAGCTAGAGAGGGGGAGAGAGAGGGAGACGAAGCCGTTGCTTTTGTTTCTGTGGACAGGAACCAAAGCGACAGAAGTGTAGAAAGGCCATGCCACTCTTGAAGCGTATCAGTGGTTACCACCGTGCGTGAAAAATGCACTGGACTTTGATTTTGCTAGACCTGCGTAAAGGGAAGATGAAAGGGAAGGGTCGACCTCATGAATGAATACGAACAAAGTTGTGCATTTGGTGTGAGGGCTACACTCGATGATTGGACATTGATGAGATGGTGCACAGATGGAAGGATCGAGGAGCGGGAGTAGATGGATGGTTGCTTTTTACTTTGTGTTATGCAAAGGTGAGGAGGAGTTGGTTAAGTGGCGATGTGACTGCCGCTGTGCCCATTGCATGTGGCTTTACTGTCATGAATTAAACACAGCCACCTTGAAGTTGGGATGGGAAATACCTCGAATGAGACACCAAGAATTCACAGAAGCTCTGTCATTTGCCGATTGGATGGTGGTAAGAGGTGAGAGGAAGGGGTGAACAAAGTGGCCTGAATGATTTAAACATCACTACTTGTCATTGGTTGCTAAATTAGACAATCATTTGTTCGCCAAATTCGAGGCCTATCATCACCTTCCACACACTTCAAGGACGACATCATTATTCATTACTCTGGTCAATATCTACTGAATTACACTCTGTCATCTTCTCCTACTCTTCCGCTTTTACTGACAAATAGGAAAATCAAATTGTGCAATAATTTGGGGGGCGGAATGGTATCATGCGATTGGGGTAAAAATGAATTGAAATGAGTCCTGTTTCTGCTACTAAGTAGCCGAGAAGTAAGGTGTGAATTATTTAGCGATCACATGCGCCTCCTACGGTGTGAATGAATTCCTTTTTATTTGTCACGTCAAAGCTAGGCATTAATAAAGAGGAAGAGGTGGGCACAGGACTCGAACAAAAAGTCAGGCCAACTACCAGCCACACAATGAATGACGCTGTCTCCACTGAAAAATTTGGCTACGTATCTTGAATCGGTTTACCCAACAGTGGTAAGGATGCGTAAAATTAAGCTGGCAGTTTTTGGCCTACCTCAAGGTAAATGGGTTGAGTTGCACTGTGGTTAGGAGAGTTTTGTACGTAAAGAGAAACAACTCAGCAGTAGGGGTAATGAGTAGTAAAGTGGTTGGTGAATGAGGTCTCTAGTAATAGATGAATTGAGAGATGAGATGGCAGTGCACCTGCAATGGAAGTAGAAATGAAGGAATGAGTGATAGTGAGAGAGAGGGAGAGGGAGGGGTAGACGGAGAGGGAAGGAAAAAGGAGGGTGCGAGTGCGTGAATGAATGGATGAATGAATGAAGGGAAGAGTGCAGTGGAGGTAGAATTAGTGCACATCAATGAAAAGGCATTACTAGGAATGAAGGGATAAAAGGAGGAAAGAGGGAGAGAGGGAGTGTTGATGGAGTAGCGGGGGTAGGAGGTGAGGAGGGAAGAGGTCTACTAGCAGCGTATAAGTAGTTGAGAGGAGGGAGGCAAAGTAGTAGGTCTACTGGTAAGTTGTAAGTAGTGGCGCCTTAGGCGGTGGTGGTGTTGGTGTTGGCTGATAGCGTATTAAGTAGTTGTGGCGATGGGTGGACGGGGGTGGTTGGATGAGTGGGTAGAGTGAGTGCAACAGTAGTGGTAGGCGAAGGTGCATCAGTGAAAGCGGGTGCGCGCGTGCGTGTATGCGTGTGTGTGTGTGTGTGTGGGTGCGAGAGGAGGCTAAGAAAATATTTGGACTTCCCGACGGAGGACATGAATTGCTCGTGCATCGTAAACCACAGTCACCAACATCTCCACCACCTCTACATATCGAATAGGCTGATTGGGATGGTTGAATGGAGGAATAAAGAAAGAGTCTTGTGAGACGAGTGGAGTGAGGATACAATGATGGAGTGTACTTTCCTACTGCATGGCAGAGTGTGGCAGTGCAGGTTGGTTTGTGATGCAGAATGTTTGGGAGAGCAGGAGGGTGAAGTGTTGGGAGTGGAAGAGGGCGGCGTGTGATTGAGCAGGGACTGTAGTCTCAGCGGCTGACGTGGTTATGGGTTGTGGAGTGCGAAGAGGAAAGGCGATGTGAAAAGGCAGTGATGGTGGCCCTGTGACGGGACGAAGTGACTGGTACGTGTGGGTGGGTGGATGGATGAATGACTGCGTTAGAGAATGCAGAAAAATAGCAGAATGCACTGAGGCATACGCAGATGTTGGGAGGGAGACGCAGCCCATGTACACAAAATCACAACGTGTAGATTTATACGAGTTTGATAATGCTGGCGTTGTTGGCCTTAAATCATGAGACGTGAGCGTGGGCTGGCCTGCGAGATCATCCCTGTGGATGTGGGTGGGTGGCTAAGTGGGTGAGTGGGTGGGAAGGAGAAACGCGTGACCACACCTCACACGTGTTTGTGTGTCTGTGTCATTTGACCTCTTTGAGCGTGCGCGATGCGTGAGTTGTAGGGAGATCGACTGCATTGAGGTATACGTGACAGTGCGTCGAATGGATAGAATGAGGTGAAGAAGAGGTGAGCGATAAATGGAGGCCAAGGAAGATAAGCAAAAGAGGGTGATGAATTTGGCCGAGTAATTTATGCGAACCAAATTGAATCTTCCGCATGTTGAGCAGAAGATGACATTATTGTGTCTCTCGTGCTGCCCATCAGAACGGCTTGCGTGATACTTTTTATATGAGAAGGAGCAAGTGCAAATAGATCTGTTAAGCTGGCAAATTTTAATCAACCCACCTCATCACTGTCATAGCTGATCAAGCGGTAGTGGCAGCTGGAGGAAGCATGGCATCACCCTCATATTCCTAAGCATGCTTTACGAATGAGCATTTAAGCATTAATTCTTTCCGTAATGTCTTATCATGCATTTGTGGTCCGTGTTTGTGCCGTACAAATACCACGAGACAAGAGTGCGGGTGGATATTTGTCGAAATAGGAAAGGGGAATGCAATAAAATGGGATACGCAACAGCGTACGTTAGGTCAAGGAAACAATTACCAAATCATTTCTTACAAATAGCTCTGTCCTACTGGACTTACGTCACTTAGGTGCCGCCGCTGTTGAGTACCCAGCTTGCTTGTGTATCTACTTGGCACACTTTCTCTTCCACCTCCGTATGCAATCATTACCGTCTACCAAAATAGCGATTGTCATTCCGATGAGACCGACGCTGAACACAGTGCAGCCGAAGCACTGGGTGGCTTAACTGCATTCTTAGGATATCACACTGGTGATGAACTCTAGGCTTAGCTCTATGTATTCGTGGCACAATGAGACCACCTCAGTCCGAGTTATCAACGGCTTTCAACTCACTGCAAGATCAAGTTGGTGCATGGGCTGCTAAGATGCATCCACACCAATGTCAACTACAAAGGATCCTGTCGGTCAGCCTAATCAGTTTTGTCGATGGTCTCAAGCGTATAAGTTTGCTTTCTCCATTTGATTTCATCAATATTGTATAGTTTCAGACAAAATACAGCCTGTCATGCAGCGAATAGGCAGAGTTCCTAGTGTCAGCTTAGTGATCTGGTCGTGAGCTCAGTGGCCTAGAAGTAGGGTAGGTTGGTAGGAGGCGAGATCCTATCATTACCATGCATGTAAGGCTCTGCATCACTGTCACCTACTCTTTCCGCAGCCCTCATCTGCTTCTTTTGGAAATGTTCCTGCAGCTATCCGATATCGAAAGGAGCAAAGTGACCCTTACCAGCGTTCCATGTCCGCGTCTGCTAATGGCAAAACTCTGAGGACTGCAATACTTTAGTATTTTGCCAATTTATACTGTGAACGTGATGTCGGGGGGGAACTTTGCAATGCCAAGACAAGCATCGAACCTCCTGCTTTTTGGTTGCACTTTAGTGATCAAGTGCTGATTGTGCACGCAAGTAGTTGATATGTACGGCTGCATCCACACCGGTCGTTCAGCTGATGGGCATTGAATTTGATTTTCAGAGAGACAACATTTGCAGGGCGACAAGGTGGAAATGACTGCCGCCACTACACAATCTCAGACGGATGCTTTGACTTTCCTCAGGAATGTAGCCATTTAAACTGAGGATTGAGATGAGTCAAGTGTGATGGATTGTATTGTGCGTTTCCTTCGGAGTCCTAATGGCTTATAGGCTCTGCGCTGGCTTCTATGTTGACGGATAGACGGATGTGGTATGCAAGGAGCAAACATGGAAACCTTTCCAACTGATATGATCCATCGGAATGGGACTGTTAAATTTGACTCCCGAACGAGTCAAGAGTGGTCGAGATGACGACTCAGCATCGACCCAGGGAAGGCATAGGTCATTCAATCTCCAACACGTTTAGCAGTGACGATCTGTTCTATTTTTGAATTAGGTGGGACAACTCGGTTAGGAACGCTTTGTGCATTGCAAGAAATAGAGAGGTCAAAGCAGCTAAGTGTTTGACAGTATCCACATTTCATCCAGGCCATTTGAGGTTGACAGTCCTCTTCAACAGTTGCCCTCAGAACTGCACAGCATAAGCGAACTCATCGCTACTTATCAAAGTGCAGCTGGTCCAACCAGCATTACGATGCGATACTGGGAGAACGAGTGTTTTAAAATGGATGGAGAATGTCGGGACGAGTGTGGCTGCTAGGCTCACAATGTGGAATCATGTGGTCTGCTGGACAGTAGTAATTAGCAATATCGGACACACTATGTGGTATGTGTGCAAAGTCAGATTGAGGAGCAGAAATTGAAGCTTACTTACTTACTTACTTGATGGTCATGTGAATGTTTGTTAAGTCTACGGCAGATCAAACCACACAACCCAAATATAAGTTCACGTCATAAGTAAATGATTCGCTAAGGAAAAGCATCGTGGAGCAAAAACAGTCTGACGACACACTGTGAACCGACTACCATATTGAATGCTTGCAAGTTGAATGCTCTAACTGGAGAAAGCCGAGAGACAAAGACAACTGTGTAAGTATTTAGGTGTGAAAACCACAGAGCAGTGATCGATAATTCTTGACCTTTCCAGCGTTAATTAAGCAAAGACAGTCGTAAACAATTTTTCCGACAGTTGGACACGAAGGAAAAGGATTCACTTTCTGTTAGACCAACAGCTACACCATGAATTATGCCATCATATTAGTGATGCTTGTACACCTTATAGTGGTAGCAATGCATGCCACTGGTTCTGATGCATGCGCTCCAAATCGAGTCAACTTGGATCTTGGACGACAACCGTGCAATGTCATTGCTAGGCATCTTCTACGTAGATGCAGTGGCTTCTCTAAAGTGTCGTCTGGTAAGGCATTAGGTCCCACCGCCTAAAAGGCATTGGCATTCACCTACTCCACTGATGGCTTCCTTCTTCCACCCCTCTATTTGCATTCTAACCACTTTCCTCGCAAATTTAAGCATGTTTTCCTATTCCCAGTGTTTCCAAAGTAGATGTCCGTATATCTGTGCTATGCAATTTCGTTCCCACCTTCCCATACCATTTTACAGTTTACCGAAACCACGAATGTCTTTCCGATGAGGGTGACGTGAAACGCAGAGGGGTGGAATCACGAGGTGAGGCCTACCTCCATGTTCAGGACTCAACGCCCGTGATGAACTTCTAGTTTTGTATGTGAACACGCGTCACAACGAGGTCAGCCAATTCTGAGTCATTACTGATTTCCGAATCATCACTGCAAGACCGTGTCTACACAATACCGCCACAAGAGCAATGTTTGTCCAGCCTGATCGACTCAGTCAGTATTAGTAGGCGCAGTTAGGTGAGGTGAATGCGCATCTGTGCCTCAGATGTCTCAACAAGTGATGTCAGAATGGTCAGTAGTGCCATTTCTCATATCAGTAAGAAAGCCTAACTAAAGTAGGCGTTGCAAATATTGCTTTGTTCTTCTTCTTCTTCTCCTTCTCCTTGGTTTAACTACTAAGAACTCAATAACTAAACAACTAAACTCATGCTCATCCATTCGCAATAGAAATTCGCAGCATCAATGTGGCATTTGAGTGACTGATATCTTCTCCATTAAACATTGATTGAAGTCTGCGGGAAACAGCATTGTGACATGGAGCCGATCCCTTTGGAATGTAGGTAATTTGTGAGTTCTGCAAGCCAAAGCGCTAGTATGCCCATCATTTAACAGAGTTCGCTTAACCGTCCTCTGGCTTTGCATAAGTGGAGCTTAGTAGAAGATATAGATGCAAGCAGGAGTGGTGGTGGGGCTGACTGACAGCCATACAATCGGAGAAGTAAAAAGTAGGGTTTAGAAAGAGGGCGAAAGAGGAGGAAGGAAACGATGATGAAAGGCGTTGACGCTCACATAATTAGCGCCAACTACTCTCCACTGTTCCCATTCAGCAGGCTGGGCAGCAGCGTTGGTTGTATTGTCAGACAGCTAGACAGGATGACCTACTTTCCTCGACAGTCTGCAACACTTCTCGCTGTTTAGGGATAGAGGGATGTAGCATGGAGAAGTGTGAGTTGAAGTAGTGCGGTTTGGAGCGACTCAGGTTATATTGGCTTAGCTCAGCGTAAGCACTGTCTCTTTGCCCTTGCCTCCCTTCACTCTGCATCGAGCCGTAGTGAGCATGAGAGAAATGCTGTATTTCCTCTTACACGTTGAGTTGACCTCCCTCACGACTACTCAGTCTACGACGCGATCATAAGCGCATCTGAATATTATTGGGACGTCATTGCTTGCGACTGTTTTGCATCCCACTAAGATGGCACATTTCGCTTTACATGTTTCCCAATTGAAACCACATTGACTGATCTCAATCCACTCACGTGCTAAGCATACTGTCGCCCCCATTAACCACACCATTCACCATCAACCACAACTGACTGGTTGATAACCGAGTTTCTACCTCCAAACGCTCTTTACGCGGTTTAATACTAGAAGTGAAGTGACGCGCTGCATCAGTTTAGATTATTTGAATAAAGCTGCACTCAACCCATTTTATTTGGTATTTTGGCTGTCAACAGTTTACATGCACGTATGTGGAAGTTGGTTGGGTAATTTGTTGGCGCAGATGCACACGTAGTGCTGCAACTTTGCTTAGGTTTACACTGGTTGCTATGGCATAGCAGTGTGCGGTTAGTTCTTCCGTAGGATTCAAATCCTCTTCTACTAACACAAAAAAGCACTGAGTTTGGTGTAGACTCAAGGCAACCGGAAACTGGTTCCAATGACTACCACATGGAGTGAAATGTGGCCAAATTAGCACAACTGAGGAGGTTAAACAAAGTAATAATCTCATTTGGCAATTATATTCGTTTGAAGTTGTAAGCGTTTTACGCATTGATGCAACAGAGAAACCTACCTACTT